>BHFT01011912.1:0-13967 GCA_004320025.1 Laticauda laticaudata
TAACTAACGGATGGCAAGTGTTTCTCTCCGTTTTACATCCTCTTTCCATCCGTTGGTGCAGTGTGACATGGGCTTAAAATAAACTGCAACTGAGAATAGCATTTTGTTGTTCTGTTGTTGTTTTTAAAGTTAAATAGAAATGTGACAGCCATTAGATCCAAAACCCTAGCACAAGTAAACCACAATGGTGGAAATTTCTGACACAGACATGCCCTAGCAATGTCTATATTTTTCTGTGTCCTCATGATCCCTTCATCTGTTTCCATCCCCTACCTGAAGCAAGTTTTAAATCATCCTTAGCTGAATCAGTGTTAAAATCATTTCCTCTTGAGCTTGACCCAAGTTTTGCTATAGATTGAATCATACTTCAGTAGTGGCAGAATCAACCTCTAAGGTTTGAGAGCAGTTCTGTGCCTACTAGCCATTTTAGCTCAGGATAGCCACATGTCCTCTCTTCCAGTTCATAGGCATTGTCTTCCAGGACCATTCTGCTCTTGGCAGTGGGAGAGTCCAATTATTTCCAATTGAGTTTTCCTCCTGTACCTTCCAAGTCTCTCAGCCAAGTCCCAGCTCAGATATGTGAACTAGACCAGCCAGCAGCTGATTAGCATTGTAGCAGAAGGGGATGAACTGTAAACCAGAGGACAGGTCTTTGGCAGTCTCTCATTCATGACACAATTTTGGGCCTGCCAGCTGTTGTTCAATACAAATTTACCACAATTGCAGAAGGGCATTATTGCTGAAGAACAATATTCCAGGTGATAGATGGAGTTTCTTTGAATCTACAGGCGTAAAACCATATTGACACATGGCCAGGCCATCAACCAACCCACCCCCCCACCTCACCAGCTCTATCCCCACACTGCATTATGGAGAATGATTGGTAGAACTTTTCCACCCAACTGAGGATGGTGGAGCAGAGGGGAGAAAAACAAAGTCAGGAGGAATCTATTTATTCATCATATTTAAGAATTGCCCATCTCCCTCAAAGAGAGATTCTGGGGAGTGTACAGTAAAATACTGAAAGCATGAAACAGTCTTTGAAAGAGACAAGAATTGTTAAAGTTAATTAAAATGCGGGGGGGGTGTACTTCAGGGCACTAACCAGCCCCATGACTGTGTGCTCTTCTATGTGCTCTTCTATGTGACCCTAAGTAAGGCCCCAGAAGCACTTACACCTTTCCTAATAGCTGGGAGGATTTAGTATTTTAGTATTTATTTGATTTGTCAATAGCTTACAAGATAAAGGTATAAAAATAAATATAGTTTTGAATACATAAGATAGATAATTATCAAAAAAATAAAAGAAACAATAGGACAGGGATAGTAGGCATGTTGATGCGCTTATGCACACCCACTTCAGGCCTCTTAGGAAAGGGTTGAGATCAATATTAGACAGTCTAAGGTTAAAGTTTTGGGGGTTTGGGGAAGAAACCACAGAGTCAGGTAGAGTATTCCAGACATTGACCACTCTGTTGCTGAAGTCGTATTTCCTGCAATCAAGTTTGGTACGATTAACCTTGAGTTTGTATCTATTGTGTGCTCTTGTATTGTTATGATTAAAGCTGAAGTATTCATTGACAGGTAGGACATTGCAATGGATGATTTTATATAGTATACTTAAATCATACTGGAGACAACATAGTTCTAGATNTCAATTGTGTTAATATCAGATACATGATATGGGTTCCAGACTGATGAGCTGTATTCAAGTATAGATCTAGCAAATGTCAATGTTAAATGTTAAATTTCTGGTAGGAGAAGGTTCCACATAATCTTCTGGTAGGAGAATGTTCTGTAGGGTAGGGGCAATGGCAGAGAAAGCTCTTCTTGGACCTCACCAGACAGATCGTTTTGGCAACATACCTTAAGGGGTGGGCTGCTGGGGATTCACAGGAGTTCAGGAGAGCCCCTAGCTAAGATTCTGTGCAGTTCAGAGAATCCCCTAATCCCACTTCTGGCTGGCTCTGCCCACCCCATCCCTCCCCTCCCAGGAGTCCCTATATGGCCTGTTTTGGACGTGAGGTAAGTGTAGAGCCCACACAGAGGCTCAGGGAGGGCAAAAAATGGGCCTCCTGGAAGTTCAAGGAAGTCAGAAATGGGCCTATTTCCAACTCCCAGAGACTCCAGAGCCCGGGGAGATCATTTTGCCCTCCTGCAGGCTTGAGGAAAGCCTCCGGAGCCTTCAGATCCTCCTGCCATGGTGCAGGAGGCCAACTAGGCCACTCCCACAGGGCCACGCCCACCCAGCAACCAGGAAGACAACCCTTTGCTAAAATTTTTGAAGCCCACCCCTGCATTCCTTCCCGACTGGACCAGGTGGGACAGGCTGATGTTAACAAAACAAAATGGTTCTATGGATCAGGGGTGACCAATCCCTGGGCCATGGATGGTGCTAGTCTGCAGCCCACCAGGAACTGGACTACACAAGCAAGCAAAGCCCCATCCACACATGCGGGATCCAGGCAGCGTGTAAAACCGTCACCACCCCAATTCACAGAAAGATCATCCTCCACTGGTGTCTCAAGCCTAAAGTGTTGTGGGCTGCTGCTCTAGGTAACCCTGGTCCCATGCCATGTAGGGGTTTATAGGTTATACCCAGTGGTGGGCTTCTACTTGTTTCACAATGGGTTCGCTGAGTGAGCATTTTGCATGCATGCATGCCAGATGAGCTGTCAGGCTGTACTCCATTCAGAATCCAAGAAAGAGACCATTAGACTCCATTGTTAATAGAGAAAAGGACTTTTACTGGAAATCAAGTGGTAGCATTACAGTAATTCAAGATCTGAGAAATTAGGCACAAGAATCACAAATACAAAATTATGGCAACATTCCCACTCACAATAGTTCAAACTGGCCATTCAATATGAGATGTGTATAATGTCATGTGGGGCATCTTCAGGTGGAGATGCAGACTTCTGGCTGTTGACCTTGGCCTAGATAGATAGAATGCTGCAGCTGCACAGTAAGCAAGTAAGCATAAACAAGAAAGCTTTCCCAAGTTTTACCAACTCAAACCTCCAGCACACTTCCCCCCCACCAAGTTGAATGCAACCTTCCTTCCCTCCCCGCCTCTCCCCCATTACTATGGCAGCCAGAAAGACAGGCAGAAGACAGATTCTTGAAGGCTGACATGAGCACTTTGCACACACACAGCACATTACTAAAACACCATTTTACAGCTTTAAAACTAACTTTCCACTGCAGCGCCAGTGAGTAAAACAGCTGAGGTGCAGTAATCTTCTGTGCTGCACCTCAGCTGAGCTTCAAAACTGCAGAAATAAAGGACAGACTAAAGCAGGAGTGGGTGGGCAAGCCCAACCGATCACCAGAGCAAGGGGTTTGCCTGAACCCGTGTGAACCCTGAGCAGCCCACCTCTGGTTATTCCTTGAACTGAACTCATAAATAGACCGGCACCCAATAAAGCTCGTGCTGTTCTTTATGTACTCAGGATGGCCTTCATGGCTACATTTTGTACCAGCTGAAGCTGGTACTTTTCAAGGGTACCCCTATGGCATCCACCCATGCCTATCCCTAATGTTATTGTGTAGTAAAAAATAAGGACAGCATCATGCCTGAAGCAGGATAGGAATCACAAGTGGGAACACAACAAATTTAATGCCAGGTTTTTTTCCCTGGCTCAGCAGATGATCGCACTGTAGCTCAGCCGCTGTAAAGATCAAGGAAGGTGACCTTCTTGGAAATATGCAAAAACAAGGCAAAATGGCTGAAATGTTTTAAAGTCCAGAGAAATGAAATACCGTAGTATTCAGAAATCAGTTGGGCAGGTGCTCCCCTGATTCACTGGAGTATATGGGAAAAGATTTATAGCATAATCAAATTTCTAAGACTCTGTTATTATATAACCAACCTCAAAAGTAGTTTTAGTCTTCCGGTGGAGTTGATTTCTTGCTCTGGTCTACCTAGTGAGGCTGATAGCCATGGGAAGAATCCTTGTCCCATTTCCAGATGGGAGCAGGATTTAAACCTTGAAGTGGTACTAATTTGGTACTGTGTGTATATATAGACCCATACACAACACAGATAATAACAAATCTCAGTTCTCTAAAACTCCTGGATCAATTAAGATACCTCGTTGGGTAAAGAAACATTTGAAACTTCCTGGTTCAGAGACTGTCCACTAGTTACAACGGGAGGGAGATATAGCTGTACAAAATATATCTATAGAGATAAGCCACATTCAGATATTCTTGTTGGCCTATTGTCCTTTTAGTTGTCTCTGACACAGAGCAGTCAGGTTTCAGTGACATGATCTGGTTATTACATGCCACTCTGGTGATAGAAGGCAGTTCATTAATAGAGCCAGACATATAATTACGTAGTAACCTCTTTGAGGGAGATAGGTGGCACAGAAATGGGGGTGGGGGGAATGTAGAACTGTTACGCTGGGTGGCACAGTTGGTGCTCTGGCCAGCTTGTCCCTTTGCTTTTCATTAAGCTGACCCAATGATGAAGAGGCTGACCAGTTTTTAGAAAGCCTCTCAGCATTCAGAGGGTGCTTTAATCTCTAAGTGGAAATGGGTTTATATTGTCCTATTATCCTGTTCTAGGTAAAGTTCCTTTCCTGAAAAGTCTCTCATTTTTATGACCAATAATCTATATCGGCTGATAAATGCATGACTGTGTCTTCAGAAAATGTATATTTTGATGGCTGTTTGAAATTTATTACAGAAACATTAAAATACATATGACACTTTCAAAGGGCCCTTTTTTTCTTTCCGTCAAACTTCAAGTCTTAAGGGTAAGCCAATCAGTGTTGCTCAGCTGTGGTTATTAACTATGCAGAATCAAACTTTTTTTTAAAAGAAAAAGAAAAAGCTTTATATCTATTTTAATTTAATATTCCATCATTTTGTAGTTGTGTAATTGTCAATATGAACCAAATTATTATTTTTATTTGCATGTTATATTTTCTTCGTAATCAAAAGCAAGATAAGGTACATTCAATGCAAACAGAACTTGGAAATGAATTTATGCAAATCTGAACATTATATTTTGGATTATGCTTTCAAATATAAAAGAAGTGAAAGAAATTTAACAGCCCAGTCCACCACACTAAAAAAATCCTGTTGAGCAAAGAGACAGTACAATACAGTACAATCAGTAATCATAGCAAGAAGTGAAACAAAAGAATCAAATTATCAGGACAAAGCAAATATACTTATGAAAATATACTCAAATAGAGAAGAAACAGCAAAGCTTAAACTCTCTGCAAGTCAAAATACTCTTACTACCTAAAAATAGTCATAGTAATGGCAATTGATCTGCACTATTTAGTTGTCTCCACACTAAACATTTCACAAAAGCAGAAAGATGCAACATTGTTATTTTTTTGTACTTTTAGATTTTTATCCTGCATTTTTTTCATATACAACTCCAGGTTGAAAACATACCATTATTTCTTGCTCTTCTTGTTTTTTCAGGCAGGTGTTTTCAAGTTAAATGTGTTAAGATAATTCTGAATTGTATTCCAAAATTGTGGTAATTGTCAGGTTTTGAAAAATATTTTCTAGTTTTGAAAAGGCTAATTTTCCTAGTGATCAACATATGACACAACAGATGCATTTCACCATAATTTACAAAAATAAACATGTTTATGCAGTCTGATACATTGTTATGAAATGATTAAATGAGTGTGTGATCTGCATAGGTGAATTTAATGTTACAGTTTTGTTTCAATGTTTTGTCTCTTTTGTTCTGGTATTAAAATTTCATAACCACTTAGTAATTCATGAGATAGCACTGCTTTACTTTTAATTTGCTTTTGGACATCACTTTCTTTTTAGTTCTCCAAATAAATAAATATCATTTTGACTTCAAACCCTTGTCTGGATATTCCAAACCATGACCAATCCCTATCCCAGGGAGAGAGAAAACAATCTGTTTTCACTAATGTAACCCTGCAAAACCTATGATTAGCAATAGCAACAGCACTTATTTATATAGTGCTTCACAGTACTTTACAACTCTTTCTAAGCAGAGACAGAGTCAGAATATCACCTCCAACAAACTCCGTCCTCATTTTACCGACCTGAGAAGGATGGAAGGCTGATTCAACCTTGAGCCAGGGAAAATTGAACTGCTGGCAATCAGCAGTCAGAATTATCCTGCAATATTGCATTGTTGGTTGATGTTTTTCTTGATTCAGCCCAAATCGCAAATTTCAATTGACCGAGCATTCTGATTTAAAAGGGTAACATGGTTTGATGAATTCATCTTCATGGCAGCCGCTTGGATTTTCCTTTTGCATATCAGACAAACATATATTACTCCAGTCTGAAACTTAAGCCAGGATTAAGGTGGACTGTTTACCTGTTTGCCGATCCTCGCAAGTGACATCATGCAGATCATGGGCATGAAACTGGCTTTGTATGTCTGCATCTGCATGTGTTTATCTACCTATCCAAATGTCTGGTTACTTCTTTATGGTGTGTAAGAAATTTCTGGGAGGTCTTTATTCTTCGCTTTGTTTTTATATGCCTGCCAATCTTTCTTCTCACAGGAAACATTCAGCACCGTATTCCTGGTGTCTGCCCAGAGGCAATATTCAGAAAATGTCTCTCTGCTGACTCTACTCCAGCAACTGCAGCAACATACTGGCACAATTTAATTTACCAGGAAAAGGGAGAATAGCAACAGCACTTAGACTTATATACCATCCCACAGTGCTTTGTAGCACTCTCTGAGTGGTTTACAATGTCAGCATATTTTTCCCAGCAATCTGGGTCCTAATTTTACTGTTCTCAGAAGGATGGAAGACTGAGTGAACCTCTAGCTGGTCAGGATCGAACTCCAGGCTGTGGGCAGATAGCTTGCAGCCTTTCACCATCACAGCCAAGGAAACTTTCCAATACAATGGAGGCATGGCTGGTTGGTGACTTATCAGTTAATTGGAGCTACAGGAGATTGATTAGGTATTTGTTTTATTTCCTTTTTCGAGATGATTGACTCATAGAATTCTCTTATTTTTTTTAAACTACATAAGAAGGAAAACTCACCCACCCGATTGGATTCTCTTCTGCTGATTTTCCTGGGTTATGGTTAGGTAAAGTTAAAGGTTCTCTTTGCGCATACATTCTAGTAGTTTCCAGCTCTAGGGGACAATGCTCATCTCTGTTACAAAGATGTCTCCGTGGTCATGTGGCCAGCATGACAAAATGCTGAAGGCACACAGAACATTGTTACCTTCCCACCAAAGTGGTCCCTATTTTTCTACTTGCATTTTTACATGCTTTAGAACTGCTAGGTTGATAGACACTGGGGCAAGTAACGGGAGCTCATTCCGTTACGCAATACTAGGGAATTGAACTGCCGACCTTTCTGATCAACAAGCTCAGCGTCTTAGCCACTGAGTCATCATGTCCCTTTATGTTTATATATAGTTATAGTTATATATATGGTTATGGTTATATATAGGATTATGGTTAGCTCTGTCCATTCTCTGGACTGGCAAACTACTCATTTTTCTTTAGCTCTTTCGATCTTGCTTTCACTCTTTCAATCGAACAACCCCCTCCCCAAAAAAACCCTGTCTATCATGCAGACTGGAGAGCATCTAAGCAGCTACCAGATCACCAATTAGTTTAACTTAATAAAAAAAAATAGTTTTCCATAGTCCATTAGTGCCCTAATATACTTTACTATGATATGGCTTAAATATTGAATCTGCCTCTGGAGATTGAAGCAATTGATCACTTTTATTTAAGAAAACTGTCTTTTTTACTTTCGGTAAAGATAGATTATACTTAATGGAAATATTATGTTAAAATGAAGCATGCAAGAAATCTATAATGTTCTCTTTAAAAAGTAAATAATAAACTGCCAAAATAATGAACTGCCAATTGCACCTTGGAATATATCTTTTATGATTAAGGTGTTTAGAAGTTTTACAATAATTTCCCTTTTTTACTTCCAGGAGATTCATTACTGTTGTAATCATTTCTGTTGCTGGTTTTTGAAGTTATATAAATTAACAGGAGCAGCTGGGCAGATTTTAAAACATATGCTATTACAAAAATGGCAAGAATAATTGGAAATATACTCTGGTTATTTAATTAAAAATCATAAACACGCTGAAGAGCTATTGTTTTTTTTAATTTTATGAATTTTCCAAACTGATACAATCTTGCACAGAAAAGTATTTGTTCTGCAAAAAGTGATCTTATCACTAGCTCTAAGGAATGGGAATATATTCCTTGCTTACCAGTCCTTCTGCAAAATAATAACAGTATGGCTGGAGGTTTTTGATTGCAGGAAAATAGATTAGTACAATAAACTCAAACTGGGGAAATACCAGCTGCAGGATCATTTCAAGATTTTCTGATCAAGCCAGAAAATTTAAATTTAAAAAAGAAATTGACAGGGGTGGCAAGGAGAGCAGCTATGGAGCTGGAATCATCTGCTGATGAATCTACAATAATGCTAATTTTCTGCAAATTAAATATCTGCAAGAAAACAACCATGCTCAAGAACATCAAGGATTCTATGCTTCTGACTTTTTTTCCTTCTTGGCTTGTTTAATGTTTTTTTTTAATCTTTTTAAAAAATTCATGGCTATTTTTAATACTTGAGTCTTGGTTGTTCCTTGCCTCAAAATGATGATAAACCATGCCAGTGATTTTATTTACATATATACTTCAAGATCCAGGTGGATAGGCAAGTACTGGTCAATCAACCAGACATTGTCATAAAAGACAAGGACCACAAGACAGGAACAGTGAAAGCTCCAGTGGTGACAGCAACATAAGGAAAAAGGCATATGAGAAGCTGGAAAAGTACCAGAGAGGATGTAGAAAGTAAAAGGCCAAAGTGGTTCCAGTATGGTGGATGTATTCTGGATTCCCAGAAGGAAGGACCTGCATTCCAGAAGGCAAAGAGATTGCAGAACTTGGAAAGTTTGGTCAGCAGGAAGACAATTTAAACAGTATACACACATTCCATAGACCCTTTGTGACACAGATGGTAAGAATATTCTACAATATTTCCATTTCACTATTCCCCAAAGCCTTCATTGACCATTATTACTGAACATCAGTGGCATGGTTACCAGTGGTGGTATTCAGCCAATTTGCACTGGATCGGGCAAACCGGTAGCAAGGATTTGGCATGGGTTGCCAAACCGGTAGTAAGTTCTGGATGGTCAGCCCCCGACCCAGTCACCCTCCCGCCTGATGCTTACTTTAACCCACCCACCTGACATTCGCCTAAGGTATTTCTTTCTTTCTTTTCCCTCCCGACAATCAGCTGTACATATGGGATTCCCCTTGCTGAAGCCCAGGAAGGCAAAAAATGGCTCAGGCCCCCCCCTCCATTTTTTGCTTTCCTGAGTCTTAAAAAAGCCTTATGAGAGCAACCCCCCCCTCCCAGAGGCTCCTCAGAGGCCCAGAAAGCCCCCCAAATGGGTGGTGGAGTGGCTGCATAAAAGCAAAAAAGAAAAAGCCACATCCACCCAGTCACATGGCCATGCCACCAAGCCACAACCACAGAACCGGTAGTAAAAAATGTTGAATCCCACCACTGATGGTTACCCACCCTTTTGGGACAGAGAATACAGATTATCCATTTCTGCTTTAAATACAGCCAAAACTCTCAGCGAGTTTTTAACTGGGAACAGAACATGGGCTTCAATCAGCAAAGCTAAACTCCATCAACGACTCTGGAAATAGCCTCCAGGAAAGCTGGATGTGAATTTTGAAGATCAGTATAGAACAGAGGTCTCCAAACTTGGCAACTTTAAGACTTGTGGACTTCCACTCCCAGAATTCTCCAGCCAGCAAGCTGGTTTAGAGCATCAGTCCAGACTGCCGAGGGAGAAGATCATTCAAAAAAAGTGACTGATCTTCCATGCAATGAAACTAATCAATACTAACAACTTCATGCATCGATGTGCTTAAACTTAAGGCAGATTTAGTTTACCTGGCATCATTTATTTCATTTTTAAAATTTGCAACCTGCTTTAACTTCAGGGATACTATTGCTGGCCTGAATGGGAAACTGAACTCATCAATGAGACTGCCAATGGTTTCCTACTTCTGGTTCAAGCAGGTCCTTTTTCCTTCATCCGTACATTTTATTGAAGTACAAAATGGGATAGAAGGAGTTCTTGTCTTTATGAAAGTTTACCATACTATACAATAAGTAGCCCCCCATCAATTTTAAAATCAAGGCACTGTTCTTTCCCCTTTAAGGAGAGTGATTTATTACCCATAGTGAGTTATATATTGCCTTTCTGAATATGAGGAATGAAGAATGAAAATGGTAAGAAACAAATCCAACTGACTGACCTCAAACTGACAAGAGAGCACCCCATGCATTTGGAAATTACTCTTCATTGTGAGCTTTTGAGCTAAGTTCCATAAATTCTGGCCAGCAAAAGCTTTAAGTTGCCCTTCGACCCTTGACTCTCAACCAGGTTCCATCATGAGGGGAGAGAGGCCAATGTCTCCATGGAAAACTAAATTATATATCTATTGTAGAGGTTGCATGGACAAATCTGAAGCTACAAAAAACTAGTGATATACCTTCTGCTTAGATAAGTGTGAAGACAAAATTCAAAAAACAGAACATTAGAAAACAGGAAAGATACAAGTAGTTTCATATAAATATGAATCCAGGGTACACCTGATTTTAGGACTAAGATTTAAAGTTTCACTGTAGCTTGTAGATTGATGAACTTACTGTTATCCTTGTTGCCTAACTTGTGGCATACAAGTAATCCTTCATTTACAAATATTTGTTTAGCAACTGTTTAAAGTTACCACACCTAAAAAGGTGACATAGTTATTCTTTGCACTTATGACCATCTCAGCATCCCCATGGTCAAATGATCAAAATTCGGGCACTTGGCAACTGGCATACAGCAGTAGCCTGGGATCATGTGATGACCATTTGTGACCTTTGCAGTTGATTTCCGCAAGCAAAGTCAATGAGGGAGCCCAGATTTGCTTAATCACTTAACAATTGCACTGATTCATTTAACAACCATGGCAAAAAAAAAATCCTAAAATTTGGTGCAACTCATTTAATAACCTTCCTTAGCAATGGAAATTCTGGTCTCAATTATGGTTGTAAGTCAGGGACTACCTTTACAAAGGAGTTGATCTTTGGAGCCTTCTGCATACCTTCCTTTGGACAGTTCTGGAGTGCCAGACCTCTTGGAAAATCAACTATATTGGGTTTTGTGGTTAAAAATATTGGTGGGAAATAAGGATTTAAATAAGTTATAGAACAACCAGACAACAATTTGTTGTGTGGTCTTTGTGGGAACATGGATCTATTTTGCTACACTGTGTAACAGAAACTGATAATTTGAATCTACTATGTGCTGGAGAGGAGGATGTGGTGGCTCAGTGGCTAAGAAGCTGAGCTTGTCAATCAGAAAGGTTGGCAGTTCAGTGGTTCAAATCCCCAGCACCATGTAACAGAGTGAGCTCCCATTTCTTGTCCCAGCTTCTGCCAACCTAGCAGTTCGAAAGCATGTTAAAATGCAAGTAGAAAAATAAGGGCCACTTTGGTGGGAAGGTAACAGCATTCAATGTGCCTTCGGCATTTAGCCATGCTAGCAACATGACCACAGAGACATCTTCGGACAGCGCTGGCTCTTTGGCTTTGTAACGGAGATGAGCACCACCTCTAGAGGCAAAAACTATTAGCATGTATGTGCAAGGGGAACTTTTACCTTTTATACATGTGCTGGAGATGAAGAATCAGGGTGTTTTAATCAGGGTGCAAATACTTTTCTAAGAAGTACACAGCTATTAGATGTAGACATAAGGTTTCTCTCTCTCTCTCTCTCTCTCTCTCTCTCTCTCTCTCTCTCTCTCTCTCTCTCTCTCCCCCTCTCTCTCTCTCTCTCACACACACACACACCTCTCTCTCCTCCCTCCCTCCCTCTCTCTCCAAATTATGATGAAATAAAATGAAAACCTATACTATTTTGGATAAAATGATTTTGTCCTTTAAAATGTGGATAGTGTCTGAACAGAAAATGCACCCACTTTCTGTGTATATGTGTACATTGTATCTTCATTAATCCAGGATGGGAAAATGTTCAGGCTAAAGAAAACACATGTGCAAAACAAACAAACAAACAAACAAAAAAACAATCCAATTATGTTTTAATAACTTTCAACAAAAATACTTTCTTCCCAGCTGAAGAACAATTAGAATCACAGAGGATTTGATTTTCACATGATAATAAAATATGAAATTAGATTCCAGTACTAAATGAGGAGATGTGACTCATATTTGTATCTGCCAGAACTAAAGGCATTAATTAAAAAAAATATTTGGAATTTCAGCATCTGATTGCTATTCCACAAACGCTGAGGTGTAAAAATATGAATCCAAAATGGTAGACCATCCAACTGAATTTGTCAACAATTACTGCTGTTGCTGCTCATGCTGCAGTTTTCAAAGCAATGTTTCACAAACTTGGCAACTTTAAGATGTGTGGACTTCAACTTCCAGAATTCCCAGGCAGCCATGGTTAAGGAGCTGCCAAGAATGAGAAACATCAAGGTGCAGAAACATTATTTTTAAAGCTTACCATTCAGAAGATCATTCAGTATGGTATGGTATCCAGGAAGGAATTGTCTTGTCTTCCCTCATTATAGTCTACTCAGAAGAAGCATGAAGGAATACACATGTCAGAAAGTTTTGTTGTGCCTTTCTTCATGTGGATGATGCTTTCTAATAAGCAAGCCTTATTGGAGCTGGCAACATTTTCAGAATGGAAGAGCTGTGTTACTTTAGCTACTGAAGCAGGAATGCTTCCATCCAATTTTTAGATTTTTTGTTGTAGTAATAGTTTAGGTGAGAGCTTTGTGTTGTAGGTGATGTGAGGTCCATCAAAATATTAACAACAACCACAGTTGCTTTATGGAACAGAGGCTTGTCAAGGTACAAATCAAAATGTCTGCTTTATGTAAGCCAGGAACAGCTCCTGGTGCCTTGGTCAGCATTTTAATGACACACACAGTAGCCTGGAATGAGTATGCCTACCAAATGCACTTCATACCACTGTGAGAAAGAGAAAATCTACTTAGCAGGAAATCACCAATAACACAAAGTTGCATCCATCAGTTTTTTCCATTTGACTATCACCAGAAAACAAGCCTAGCAACACTTCTGAATTTATTTCTCTACATGCTGCTGTAACCTGCCTTCCTTTTCTATCAGATGGATGGCAAATAGATGGATGGATAATTCACACCCCCATCTAACATTTGTCAGGGAGAGAGAGAGAGAATCCCAAAGGTGCTTTTTCAAAAGGCAACTGGATTTTCTTTGTTTTTCTTTTCAGATATTTCACTTCTCATTCAAGAAGATTCTTCAGTTCTGACTGAATGGTGGAGAATAGAAAGATTTATATGACTACCAGTAAAAATAGCAATTGTGAAGCAAATTCGATATATTAGCAGCAAAAAACACAATACTGGGCTGTTATGTGAGTGAGAGGTGAGAACCCAGCTTAAACATAAAGTGCAGAATTGAATAGGTGAGACCAAGGAATTTTTGACCCTGACTTCTTTGCTGTCAGACTAGCGTTATTCACAAATTATATGCTGTTATGTATTTTATTGTTGTTGTTTTTGTTGCTGTTGTTAGAATAGAATCATAATGACCAAGACAATCAGAAGTATAGCAACCTTTGAAATGTGGATTTTTATAACTTGATGGGTTGAACAAGTATGAAATGAGAAGCTAATCCAAGATATGGGCAAAAATAGAGATACCATGAAGAGGAAATTGGAATATTTAGGATATATGATAGGCTGCAAAAAAATAAACTACCTCAATTAAATAAGGAAAGAGTGAAGGAAAATGCAGCACTAAAAGTTACATATCCTGTCTGACAAATCTATTTGCATGTGTAGAAAGGGAACTTCATGAGGACAGTGGTGTCACCCAGAAAGGAAAATGCCCAAAGGGAACATCAGGCCAG
>BHFT01011917.1:1204-12947 GCA_004320025.1 Laticauda laticaudata
AAAAAAAAAAAAAAAAAAGGCTGGTCCTGTCTCTTCAACAGCTACTTTCTAATTTCCCAAGAGTGATTGAGTGATCACAATTTTGTAATGAGAGGACCAAAAAAATAAAACTTTAAAGGAAGTTGTTTGATTTATCAAAGGTTTCCAAATACCCCCTGCAATTTAATTTAAGGTTAAGCAAAATGTTAACAAAAGAAAATTGAGACTTGGTTCATGAAAAATCCTTGCATGAAGTGGAAGGCAGGTGAGGAAAAAATGCCTTAACACTAGAATGCCTAACCTGCATCAGTGTCATTTAATGGGCTTCCCACCTCTGTCTTGAAGCAGATACTCAGCATGAAGCCCTTAGATGACTTTCATGTCATCAATGCTGCATTCTTCCCTCACTAATTATCTTCTTCCCTTTCTGCAGTTCAGCTAAGAAACCCACAGACAGAGCTCCTGGATGCATTCTCCAAAACCACCAAGGATTAAAACAGCAGGCCTCCAGATTATTTAACAGTGTACTATTGTGACAATCCTTGACCTCTGTGAAATAATAGGAAGCCTATTTCTTTTCTTTGTTTTTCCGTAGCAAAAGAAGATAAAGAAAGATTAAAAAGGGAGGGATTAGACGGGAAGGTAATTTAGGGAGGGTCACTGTAACTGCTGATAGAAAGACACAGCTCATACATTATTAAAAATGTAAATGGTATCTCTGCCTTAGAATGTCGCCCAGGGATAAGGTCAATTCTTTTTGTATGAAACATTATAAATGCTTTCTACATCTCTACTATCTGTGAATCATAATCTCACATCTCAAACAAGAAGAATTGAATAGCAAGCCCCATATTTCTAGTAGCAACTTCAGCATCAAGTGAATAATCTTCCTTCCAATGTTGCAGATTATTATGACTGCTGTGAAATAAAACTGCTTGGTCTGTGCTAAACATTGATAATATGTAGGCTTCCTTTCTTTTGTTATCTAAGACTTTTGAAAATAAGTTTTTTTTACAATGGTTTTATGATAGCCTGGAATGGTCCAAAATCAGTGTTTTAAGTTATATTTTGGAGCCATTTCTGATATCACACATCCCTGGGTAAGAGAAAGAAAGAAAGAAAAAAATCAGTGCAGCTATTGATGCATACTGAAGGTGTTTTATGACTTCCTTAATGATGCAAATTGAACAATGACCATTTAAAAGGCTTTATCTAATTTGCTCAGGAAAAAAGACTTCCTGTTTGCATGGCTACTTTTGCAATGTCAGCTTTTGAACAAAAATTAAAAGAATAATTAAAAAGCCAAGCATGATTCCAATTAACTTAGCTTGTCTGAAATGTTGGCAAGTTTTCAATGGAAGAGATTTGAACACTCTGGGCCATGCAAAGTAACAATGCAGATTGTTTATATTTTTTCAATTTTGTTTTTTCTATTGATATTGAAAACACTTTGAATAATAGTCATGTTCTCATATTCATGTTCACTGCAGAATGTTTACAGAGGACTTCTTAATTCAGGTCTGCCTTTTCTGTATTAAAACATTTTGAGTTCAGATATAATCCTGCATGTGTAATTTTCCAGCTTTATCTTTTGATTTAGCCTCCCTCCTGCTTCTGTTTTTTTGGTTAATCCTAACTTTTTTTTTCTAATTGCACTGTCTCCTACTTATGTTTGACTTCTCCAGAAAGGCAAAATATAAATAATTTCACCCAGTGGCTCAGCTGACAAGCCTTTTCTCAGCACTCATTGCCTAAATTCATATTTACAGGAAACAGTATTGTACTTATGAGGTACAAAAATGTTTTGATGTAGGTGAAAACATTCATATTCCCATTTTACAATTTGGAAATTGTAAAGGATAAAGACTTAACTTCAGCCACATCACTAGGTGTAAGACTGCGGTTTTCATTTTTCTAGTCTAATAATAAATGAAATTTCTTGTTCCAGTCTTTTCAATGTACTTGGGACTGTATGGAAAAGGCAAATATTCAGTTCTACCAAAATGTTTTGGACAAGTTCCACAATTCATTGCCATTAGAAATGTTTCCTAGAAATGATAATGGGATTCCAAAAGATTTAGAGAGTATTCGTGTTTGAAGATCAAGTCTTAATGTACAGATTAAAATGTATTGGGAAGTGCAGTAGAAACAATTGTACATAGAGGTGCTGGTCTCATATCTCATTCTATGATAGATTTTACTGTGAGATGCATATTATTGCTTGCCAGAATCGCTGAGGCCAGTAAGGAAAAAAAAAAAAACTCCAAGCCAGACAACAGCTGTAATTGACTTTACTGTAAAAACACAGCTTGACCTCAGACAACAAACCTCTGCAATTTCCAAAGAATTCCATTTAGGTGGAAGATTATTATTTGCTTGGGTCCATCAAAAACTGAAAAAGACGAAGCTTTACAAGATGTGAAGGTTTTTTTATGATTGATCAGTTTTCTCCCCTCCCCCCCAACCTCCCCTCCCCATCCTCCATCCCTATCCCCAATCCCAGAAGCAATGGCAAAATCTCTTGAACATTCTTTCAGAAAGTAGAGAAAAATTAAATGTCTGTTGGGGAATCTCTGAACTGAGTCAGGTGGCTTCATAGAATGTAGTAAGAAAGGGGGAGAGTGGAGTTTGCATCACAAAGGTATAGCATGCAATCTTTAAGCTCTAAGATTGCTGCTGATATCTCCATTGCAGGACAGTCCCAACAGACCTAAACCATCCCATAGAGACAGTGACAGAGGAGGGTACATCCTGTCGATCCCAGGGACATCGCAAAGTCCCTGGTAGATCCAGGAGAAGCCCTTTTTTTCCTGCAGTGGAGAGGCAGCCATTAAAGCTGCTGAAGCTGGGACAGCTCCGGAATGGAAGAAAGCTGGAAAGAAAGTGTGTCAGTGTTTGGTGACATAATTTTCTACTGATTTTTTTTTCGAGAGAACACCCTAAAAGCACTAAAAATTAAATTTAAAAGTGAAATAAAAAGTGCTTCAATGATGAGCTTACACAAAATTAAACCCTGAAGGTTTTTTTGTTTCTTTTTTATTGGAATTTGGTTTTGTTTAAAACTTTTTAACTTTTAAACTGAACTGGTCTTTCCTTTTTAAATTTTATTTTTTTCCCTTCAAATAACTCTTGCGGAAAGTTTTTTCTTTTCTTGCTTTTTTTTTAATAATTTTAGATTCTTTATATTTTTTATTTGCTGATTTTAATATATTAGAGGGAAGGCAAAGGAAAGGGAAATAATAGCACTGCACCTGGCAGGCTTGATACATTGTTTTCCTTTCTTTACTTTCTTTGATTCAATTTGCTGTTACATTCAGGACTCTGTGCTTAATTGAAAAGATAGTGGGAAGAGCGTGTAGATTGTTTCCAGGTGCTCTTCTGTGGAACTACTGATAGCTGGAGTCTGGATTTGAAATTCGAAGAAAGAAGAATTGAGTGACCTTGAAAAGAGAACTGGAAATTTTGTTTTTTGCAATTTAGTAAAGAGCCTCGAACATATAGCGGCAGTGTTTTGCTGTTGACAGAATTGCATTTTCTCTTCCTTTTTTTTCTTATCCCCCCCCCAGTTGATTTTTATAATTGGACTTGAGTCCCTTTGATGGCAAAATAAGCCTACTTCCCCCTCCCCCTCCCTTTGTTTACCTCTCGGCGAGGGAATATACAATTTTCTGTCTTTTAATCTTTTCTTAATTTTTTATTTTTTCATTCCTTTTTTCCATGTTATATTTTTTTCTTTTTTCCTTTTTTTCCCCCATAATTAGAACCAATTTGGATTAAGGCATTCAAGTGGCCTGAGAGATTTTTCCCTTCCCTTTTTATTTTTATTATTTTTTTCTTTCTTTTTTTTTTCTGGACGTGCAATTTGCTGCTCTTGCTTTTTCTTTCACATTTTTCTATTGTAAATTTAAGATGAGCAGAAATACAGCCTCAGCTTCTTCAATCCTTGACTTCTTCTTCCTCACCATCTGGAGGACAAATGATCAATGCAGGGTGATGTTCACAACAAGAGAAGGAAAAGTGGACACTGCAGATGATTAATGCAAGGAATCAAAAAGATACAAAGTAAAAACATAACTATTGTGAAAAGAGGATGGAGAATATTGACAAAAGAAACAGGAAAGACAGATGAAAAAAATATAAATATTTCAACAGATGATGATGCAGTACGAGACAGAATTAAAGACAAATTTGAGAACCAGAATTGTACAAAGAGATAGAAGTTTAAGATATTGGGGATACCAATTTCATGAGTGAAAGAGATAAGGGCAGATCTCTGGCAATCATTGGGATGGGAAATTGATAAATCAGATTCTTATCTAGATTTCAAATAAGAAGAAGAAAAGGTTGAAAAACCTTGCTGAAATGATGACAGAAATCCTGGCAGAAGCATAACTAAAAAAGAAGTAACTAATAGAGAAGATGAATGATGGCATGGAGAGGTTTTTCATGTTTATAGAAGAAATATGCCAATTGAGAAATAAACTGCCAAGAGAGTTCATATCAAAGATGTTACTAAGCAATAATAAAATCACAAATACTGCAGTGGCAAGAAGAAATAAACACTAACAGTAACAAAGATAAAGAAATAGTGGTACTGAAATCAGGTACCGGATGAAGAGTGAAAGAGAAAATTTATTTTGACCAAAGAGTTATTTAGAGAAGGGAATAAATATCAGATGGCTGATACCTGAAAGTCTCATGTTTACCGGCAGAACTAAGACAGTTTCAGAATTGATACAGTTGAAAAATTCTAATCTGGAATATTTTAGAGGAGAGGAGAAAGATACAAGAAAAAAAGGAGTCATTAATGAATTTCAAGAGGAATGTACAGCAGTAATGAAAAAGAGGACAGGGATGTCATCAGGTGGTGACCCAGAGAGTCTTCAACGACAGAACCAAAGATCTACAGAGCAACAAATCCTTTTACAAAGTCTAAAATGGACGGAAAAATGATTACCATTAATTTATCAATGGGCTAATCAGCTATTAAAAGAAGAAAGTGAGTTTCATAAGTTAGAGAAATTAAATATATTAATCTAATATGCCTACAAGAAGTACATTATTAAAAAACAACATGATTATATATTGAAACACAAAATTAGGAAAATTAATTTACAGTGTTAACAATAGTAAAAAAGAGAGGAGTGTGTTACACATTAGATATAATCCCTGTGGAACAAATATATACAGATGAATGAGGAAGGATTTTGAGATTGGTGGAGATAACGGACAATAAATCTAATAGCCACTTTAATAGGCAATTTATGCCTCCAATGAAATCAGAAGATTTTTACAGGAATTACATAAAAAATAATTTGAACTGGAGGCTATGCTAAATCTGTCTGATGGGACATTTTAAATGGAATAATACATAACAAAATTGGATTTAAACACAAAAAACAACAAAGAAAACTTAGAAAGACATTGCCAAAATTCTTCTTTCAAATGGTCAGATGAGATAAATTTAAAAGATCATGGAAGAAAGAAATTACAGAAAATAAACAATATACCTTTATTCAAAAAGACAAACATCATGATCTAGCGATAGATATGATATGGATGTGCAACAGAATTTCCTTTTCTTCTAACTTAACAAGTCACTGAACTAGAAAGGCAAGTAACCTGGGGCAGATCACAATTTTCCAATAACACTTGTGTGAAAGGAGAGAGAGAAGAGATCTAGATGACTTTAAATCATACATATTAAGGAAAAAAACTTTAAACAGAAAATTGAGAGAGAAATTGACTTTTTTTTAAAGAAAACAAAAGAGGAATACATCATTAGAACTTGGGACAGATGAAGGCTTATACAAGAGGTTTGATAATATACCAAGGAACTATGCCAACTATCACAAGGAAAAGAAATATAAAACACCAAAAAATATTTAAAATGGATTTAAAGTCATCTTCTTTAAAAAGATGACTACAAGAAGTTGACAAAAGAACTACAGAAATTTCCACAACCAAAAGGAAAAAAAGACATAAAAATGGGGCTAATGGAAAAGATTACGAAATACACAAAAATAGAAATTACTAAGCAGAATATTTTGAAGATGCAAATATAACAGGCAGATAGCTAGCATATCAAAATGAGAAAGGAAAGGACCTGAGAAAATAAATACAATTGATAAAATGAACGAGGACATGTATGCTATGGAAATGCGCGAGAAGGAAAAAGAGAGAGTTCAAGATTAACTGTGGAAACTGTACATCAATGACAGAAGTGTTCAGCAGAAGGCCATTCAAAAATACTCTAACAGGGCGCAAAATTTGCCCCAAATATCCAAAGATATTGAAGACAATGTAGAAAAGTATATAAAAATGATGGAATTACCAGAATGCTTTAGCATAAACCATTGGGAAAAGCACCAAGGATCCAGAACGGTTGCGCGAACTTTCAATAAGACCATTCCAGGAAACATTGAATCTCTAATCTTATTAAGAAATTAATGAATGAAGTTATTGACAGAAGAGAATAACCCCAACACACAATGGCAGAAGCATATATAACACTTGGTATTGAAGGCGAAACACAGACCCACAGCAAGTTCAAAAAGTACAGACCGTCATATCATATTAAATTCAGATTATAAACTTTTTGTTTAATTCTGGGCAGAAAGACTGAAAAAGATACTTCAACAATTTTATTTTATTCTGCTCAACCCCATGGCTTTCTGCTGAAGAGACAGATAAACAGATAATATGAGAATAATTTTAGATTCCACTGGAAATACTATGAGTACATCTGAAAAATAAATGCCTCTGATGGTTATATAGATCACAAAAAGATTTGATGAAGTGATTGCATTTTTAATGCTGTTACACCATTGACCAAATGGGCTTTGGAAAAAAAAACATTTGTTCAAGGCCATCTGAGAATGATATATGCCATGACCAAAGGTTATGATGAGAATGAGAGTTAACAGACTTTATAGGAGTATAAGAAAAGGGACCAGACAAGGCTGTCCACTGTCACCTCTGGTTGTTTTGTGTTAAAAACTGGAAGTGCCTGAAAATAGGAACATCGAGAACCAACAAATAAAAAGGAATGAAAATTAAATAAGAAGAGTATAAATTACAAGCTTTTGCAGATCACTGGTATCTATATTAGAGGATCCATTGGGAATCTGCACCTAAACTGATAAAAGGATGCGAAGAGATGGGAAAGTAGCAGGTTTTGAAAATAAATAAAGATAAAACAAAGCTTTTTAGGCAAAGAACATATTAGTAGAGACGAAAGAAAGGATTGAGAGGAAGTTTGGGGATCCCGGTCACAAACAGATGTATTATTTTAAGGGACCATGAGACATCAGATGTATATCTATCTTGAAAGGAGGTAACAGACTTAAACACAGATTGTGACAGGATTTGATAAAATGGAAAATTAAATTATCAGCTGATTGGGAGAATATCTACAGAATATTTACATACTTTAAGCTATGGAGAATGTATTTGCATACAGAATCCTTATGATTTATTCCAGATATTCCATCAATTAGGGAAAAGAATTTTTTGAGATTTAAACAAAATAGTGCTACAATCCATTGCAGGGAGATAAGAAAGCGAGAAAAACACTTAAATTGTTACAAGATGCAAGAATAAGAGGAGACTTTGCTTTGGCCCAATTGCGGAATTGTACTACCAGTCGATAAAGCCCATTCAATAGTACCATGGATGGAAAGAGGATTAAAATGGAGAGAAACACTGCCATCCCGTTGTTAACGCGATGACATCCGTTCCTGTACTCATTGCGTCCGGTTTGTCAATACTCTCTATCAAGTCCACATCCGTCGTACTGACATTTCACCGTCTCAATAAAAAGTTTGCAGCTGAACAAAACTTTTTGAGCGGCCATAAAGTATCCAACGCGTCTGTTCTACATGCTGATGCGTACGGGGACATTCTCTTATAATCCGTCATTCCCCATCCATTACGCGTCCGCGTATATCCGCTAGGCATCCGCTGCGCATGTCAGCGCATACTCGCATCCGCTCCAGTGGAAAAACGGGGGTGCGGAGACACAGGGAGGAACAAAACGGATGCGGAACGACACACAGCGTAGTAGCAACGGATAGAAAGGATGACAGCGATGCAGCTCACATACAAAGCATTAAAACGAAAAAACGTTCGTAAGGGGACGTATCTTGGATATTATGTGTCTGCAGGATGTTTCTAGCTGCTGCAAAAGGACCACCTACGTGGAAAAACTATTATTTCCTATAAAAAGGGGAGAAATCACCTGGGGATCTCACTTTCCAGTCCAGCAGCCCTGCGGTTGGGCTAGACGCTCTTCAGCCTTCAATCTTGCCTTTCTCTTCCACAGCGATCCAGTCATCTCCATCATGGATCACCACACACTCCTTTTGGAAGCCGCCATCATTCTGACAACCTGCAAAACCATCTACAAGGCTCTTTCACCTGTTCTACGCGAAGAATAAGGAGGCGTCCAGGAGCGCGTCTGAAATGGGATCGGAGAAGAGTGGGAGTTTGGACTAATAGACAAGCTGATGGTGGAGCTGAGGAATGAAGACACTGCGTGCATTCCAGCACTTCATGAGAATGCCGCCGCCAGTTTGACGAACTGTTGAGTGTCTGAGACCCAGGTTGACCAAGCCTAGCACCAACTGTCCATCCCCAGCCCTGGATCCTGACTGAAGGTGGCATTGACTGTGGCGCCACCCCTGGGGGCCCCCCCCTGGGGAAAACCACATACAGTATGCAGTATGCTACGGACTCTACTGACCCACATGCAGTATGCCTGGAGCTGCACACAACACCATCAGTCATTGTGGTCAAGAAGTGAATGCAGGCCCATCATCGAAGACATACCTGGGGAATTCCTCCAGGTGCCACGCACTGGAAGAAGGGCTGGAGGAAAGTTCAGTAACAGTGGTATCGAGAGTGACTTTCCCACCCAACACATGGAGCCATAGACTGGCAAGCACGTGGCCTGCAAAGCTCCAACCAACTCAGGGTCCAATTATTCAACTCAAGGGCTTCTTCAGCATCAACTCTTTTGCCAACGGTTGGATGCTGACTACGAAGTTCATGTACATCAATTTCTTCAGGGCAAAGGGTCATCTTCAAGATGCCAGATATACGATGCAGTGACCTCAAGGATGGCTGGAATGCAAACTTCATCATGGGTTTTTCAGATGCAGACCCCCTACCCAACGCAAACAAGCATGTGCCCTACTTCATCGTGGGTGAGGACACCTTCTCCCTCAAAACCTAACTCATGAAACCGCTACACTTCCAGATACCTCACCTGTGAAAAGAGATCTTCAACTAACAGGCTGTCCAGGGCAAGAACGGGTGGTGGACGATGCTTTGGCCATCCTGGCCAACAGGTTCCAGGTACTTCTCACCACCATGCAGCCACCCACAGACTGTGAGAGAAGCACGTGGAAAGCTTGCTGCATCTACAATCTCAATGCGCGATACCGCTACCACCAGGTTTTGCAGCAAGCGCCTGTGGACCACAACAGGAATGGGGACATGGAAGCCTGGTGAATGGAGGCAAGGACAAAACGCTGATAGACACTGGGGATGTGCAAGGCCTAACAGAGGCTTCTACGTGAAGGGAAAGAAGCGCGCAACCTCCTGAACACTGAGGGTGGCAACTCCCCAGCCTGGAGCAGTGGAGTGGCAAAACAGTGATGGTAGATGCTTGAATGGATTGACTTCCTTATCAACTGTCTCATCACACTGATGAGATTGTGCCATCGTCTGTTGAAGGATAGGCCCTCAATGCAGAGGGGGGGCCCAAAAATTTTAAAAATTAAAAGAAGCTTGTTGTTATGTTGAAATGTATTGATGAATCGCTTAAATTGTTATTGATAATAAAGGGCCATGGTGTGGCTAACCTGGCGAGGGGATGGCCCTAACAGTCCGCACGATGCTTTGGTCACTGGAGAATTATCTATCCCACTGCTATCGCTAACCCATCCACAGCTATTACCCGCATCCCACAGGTAACCTGTCTATCCACTGCTATCCTTAACCAGAGCCAGACAAGCATGCAAAAGGCTAACCATTCTAAAAGTTTCCATCAAGACTTTATTGACTAAAAGAACTGATCAAGTGGGTTGAAGCAAAATAAACTTTATTAATAAGGCAACTGTAACGCAAAATGCCCCAAGTAACGTGTCCCGAACGCAAAGATAAAGTCAACAGGTACACCCAAGTCTCTGGCGTCTTGCGAGCACCTGATGGCATGCCATAGTCTCAGGGGTGGTAGGGTCCAGTGCTGTGAGGTGGCTGCTGCTGGACTCGGTCTGAGGCGCAGCATTGGGTGCGCTGTCCCTGTAAGAGGACAACAGGAGGATGGTGTGTGGGAGGAGAGCTCTCAGAGAGCTGGCTCAGCCCGTGATGTTGAGAGCCCTTATCCTCCACTAGACATGGGGTGTTCAAGTCCCAAGACTGATCGACAAATGTCTGATTCCGGGCTTGGCTGTGCGGAGAGGAAGGAGAGTGTAGGGGGCTGTCTGGTCTGCAAGCTGAGCGAGGAAGGCGTGTTTAACACTCTGTGCATTGGTGGCATCTGTGGCGTGGGTGGTCTGTGGCGTGAGGTTGGCATCTGTGGCGTGGGGTGGGCGATCCGGTGCAATCAGTGGCATCGTGGAGATTGGTTGGGCATTCCATGTACCTGTTGTGGCTGGACTGGAAGGGGCTGCCTGTGCTGACTGGAACCCTGGTAGCCTAGCCTTGGTAAGGTGGAGGGCCGTTGGAAAGCCTTGGGAAGGGCTGTGACATCACCTGAGGTGGAGGAAGCAGACCTGGACTGGTCAGAGCAGGTTCTGCACGCCTGAGGTTGTGATATATATACCCGTGATCCTGTCCTTGACACCTGGATGGTGATTCGACAATGCCAGGGTAGGGTCTGTTGACGTAGGTGAGACAGGCTTGCAGTTTGAGGATGGTAGTTGGGTTGTAATCAGCTGAGAGCAGGAAGATCTACGCTGCTTTGATGGTGTCCCTGATCTCCAACAGCCCAGTGTGGCTCTGTCCTCGCGGTCTGCCTCGTCCTGCCTGCTTTCTGTGGAGGTGGAGCTGGGGGTGGGTGGGGGGTTGGTCCTGGGTGGCAGTGCCCTCTCCTTCCTCCACTGCATCAGGGGGTCCTCCCGTGCTCCGCCATGGGAGAGGCAGCTGTCGGCGGGGCGTCTCCATCGTGGACGCCTCCACAAGATACCTGCCTGGACACAGGAAGCTGACCCTTTGAAAGCGACTGGTTCTCTGTGGGCTGCCTGAGAGAGAGAGGCGAAAGAGGGGCTACTCTCGGTGGCAGACCTCACTCTCCAAGATGCTGACCTTGGCGCATCACGTCGGTCTCTCTGTCTGTCAGCTTGACCGCGCCTGGCCAGATTCTTGAGGTGCAGCTTCCGTACAGGGTGTGGCATGTGTTCCACCAAGCTGAGGAAGGACCTCCGAAGTGTGAGCCCAGGCTCTCCTTCCTTCTGCTCTCCAAGCTTGCCTGATTCATCTTGGTGTCTCGACTAGAGCCTGTTCCCTCCGCAAGAGGTACTTGTTCTCCTCAGCCATTCAACAGCACCTCATCTCTCAGTTTCCTCTTGATGGAGTATTGCCTCCTTCCGCGTTCTCGCATATGCCGCTTCCTTCCCTCTGGAGGCTTCTGGGCCTCATCAGAGGGCCTTTTGAGGTTCTAGCGGGGCTAGCTCCCAGCCACACCGCCACCGACCACCACGCACAGCAACAACAACAGCAGCAGCAGAGCAGCACCAGCAGCAGAGTAGACCACCAGCAG
>BHFT01011924.1:0-49460 GCA_004320025.1 Laticauda laticaudata
CTGGGGAGGAGAGATGCGGCTCTCCTCAACCCTGCAGGCAGTCTCCCCCCTCTTCACCACCTCTATGGGGTGGCTTACCCCGAAACCAGCCAGCTCAGGGCACTCCAGAGGCGAGCACAGATTGAAGCCTCAGAGAGATCAGGTTTCGGTCTGTCGCCGAAGAAGCTCAAAACCGGAAGCCTCCAGACTTACAGTTTTATTTTTTAAAAAGTATCCAAATTCACCAATATCTTTGAAAGAGGACAGAAGGAATTTGTGTTTTAAACAATTCCATGACTGATAGATTAATTCATCCAGTCAGATTCTTTGAGCGCATGACTTATTTGTTTTTTTGGGGAAAATATATATATTAATGCATCTATTTTTTTTAGCAAAAGAAATAAATATGAAATAAAAATATATTTATAAATATATAAAATATATTTATGAAATAAAATATATTCATGAAATAAAAATATATTTATAAATAAATATAAATAAATATAGACAGGGGTGGGATTCTACCAGTTCGCACCTATTTGCTAGAACCAGTTGTTAACATTCTAAGCAGTTTGGAGAACTGGTTATTAGAAGAAATTACTGGCCTAATCCTGTAAGGAAGGCAGGAAGGAAACATTCTGGTGTTGCTTACAAAAACTGCCTCTCCGTTAACCCTTATTACATTCTTGACAGAACTTGACTTCCTGTCTCAGGAACTTCTCTGGAGTTTTTTTCCCCTCCTTTGCTGGTATTTTGCTTGTGTGGAGTCATCATTCAAAGTTTCAATGGTACTGAAAAAAGTGACTTATGACCGTTTTTCACACTTACGACTATTGCAGCATCCCCAGTCATGAGATGCGTGCCTCGATGTGAGTGATATTGAGTTGGCCACACCCAGCCAATAACATGACCACCAACCACACCCACCAACTTAGCCACATCTACAGCACCGGTTGTTAAAAAAATTGAATCCCATCTCTGGGGTGAGAACAATGTTTGAAATAATATTATTTTTATTTTATTTTATACTAAGATAGTGGCACCATTATTATGAATTATTAATAATTTTATTTATTGTTTCAACCCATAGGCCATAATATAATGTAACTTATCATGAGGGCCATAAAACAGTCAACAGTAATTAATAAAAAAATAAAATAATATCAGATTAATAGTAAAAAATAAAATCATTGAATCTCTCTATAGTTTGGGAAAAGTGTTTGCAATATTCACCAGGGGTTTAAGAAAAGAACCCACCAGTTTTTTAAAGATAGCTGTCAATTACTATTTTTTTCATAAGAATTTGATTTTTGGGGAATCACACCAATAACTTTCTTCATATTTGGTATATGCAGCAGACTCATTTGGCCAATATAGCAAATTTGGAGTGATATCTAAATGATTCTTTCTCAGCCTCAGTAACTTCAAGATGTGTGGAACAACTCAGCATCCTGGCTTGGAAATGACAAGGGTAGACAAGTTGGAAGTGTGAGAATGTTTTTAGCAGCTAGCTGCCATCTATGGCCAATGCCACTCTTGCATCTTATGAGTTTGTCAGCACTAATTGGAGGGAAGGGACAATAATTAAGTTTTGATGTTACTTCATATTCTCCCTTCCCTTTTTTAGGCTATTCATCTTTAATAGTTATGCCATACATGGCAGGCATCTGTAAGCTGATCTTTATGTTAATAATTTCTGCCTAACTTTGGAAAATACACTTTTTGTTCAGTTGAAGTTTTGTTTAAAAAAATATTAATTTTCATTATTAATGAGATGAAAAAGCTTGAAATAACATCATTAAAAAAGCAAAACTTCCAAATGCATCTTTAGGAATTGCTTTCATGTTTAACTGGAGTCAGTGATGGATTAAGGCTCACTGGCTCCCTAAGCACTGACAAATCTTGGTGTTCCCTCTCTTTTGTAGAAACGAAGCCATATTCTCAACTTTGTGGTGCCCCCTTTGGATCTGGTGCCCTAAGCCCGTGCTTTGTCTGCTTAATTATTAATACACCACTGACTGCACTTACAGATGCAAAGAGGATGTAAAATGTTCAAAAAAGCTTGCCATCCATTGGAAAACGCTATGCATCCGTTATGTACTCATTGCAAACGTGTTTCATATGCTCTATTCGTCAAGCATCCGTCCACTGCGATTTCATCCACGCAAGAAGTTTTGAGCTGCACAAAACTTTGTGAACGGATGAACTTTCCGCCGTGTACGATGTAAATCTGTGACATACAAGCAACAAACGTTCTATGTCCGTTTATCATCCGTTAAACGTCCACTGTATCCTCTCTGCATCCTCTGGGCATCCTCGCAACTCACATCCTCTGCAGCTGAAAATGGAAAGAGGGAGGAAACATAAGGTACATGGAACGTCTACACAGCATTAGTAGCACGGAAATAGAAAGGATGCGCAGTGAATGGTTTGCATCTGATATACATCCGCGTGGCATCACCTTTCTTTCCTTTAGGTGTCCGTGATGCATCTGCTTCATCCGCTATGCGTCCGCTTCGAAATTCTCCCCCAGAACCCCTTCAAAGGTGTCATCCGCTTCCATCTGTTTTCATCCTCTAGGCTTCCTATGAACATCCGTTTAACATCCCCGCTACATACTACCCACGTCCATTTTTTCTGTTCTTTTCCATTCTGTTTATGCAAATTTTCGCCACTTTTTGGAGCAGATGAAAATGGATGGAGCCACCCCCAAATTTTTGCTCATCCGCTGTGTCCTTTATGTATATGTTTTGTGTCCGTTGGCCAATGGGACCGGGCCTTAAACAAGAACAGAAGGGAAAGGAAAGGAGAAAGAAGACAATTGTCTCTGCCCTTGCCCTTCTCAGCATCCCTAAGACTGAAGAACTTTTGACCAAAGGTTCTTGTTTCTTTGTTCAGAAACAATTTAGGGCTTTGCTTAACAAGTAGCAGTGGGAAGCATACCTGTGAATGATCAGCAAAGAGACCGAAGGACACGGTATTGCTTGAAAAACTGGTTGGCATTCTAATGAAACTTGACATAGCCATCAGCCTCAAGTTATCTATAGGTTATTCTGGCAAGGTTTTCTCCCACCCCTTTTTTTTTCCTTTTCTGCTTACGGTTCCACAATATTATTTAAGCATTAATAAATATCAACTCATCTGTTTACAAGGAAAACAAATAGATTATTTGCAGACATGTGAACCTCAGAAATTGCCTCTGCAATCTATTCCTATAGAATTTGCAAAAGAGGAAGCAGACTTATTCTAGGTCAATACCAATGAAAGGCCCTCTGTACAGACATCAGATTCACAGTCCATTAAGTTTCAGGTCTGCCCCAATATGGATTCTTCTGATGTATGACTATTACATCCTATTTTTGTTGACTCAGTTCCTATGTCAGCACACAGAATTAAACATTTTGGCTTTGACCCAGACATAAGCTGTCTGTAGAAGATATCTTGTTTTTTTTCCTTCCACCACCATGACAGTAATGAGGAATGGGCATTAGCTTGATTTGCATACCACACACTTTTAAGTTAGACTGCATGTCAGTGGGAGACAACTTATTGTGATGATGCCCATAGCATAATATCTGTTTTGTGCTATCAGCATTTATTTATGTAAATTTCATCGTTACAAGTGGTCATTTCCCAATCTTCTACCGTGGAATCACTTGCTCTGCCAATAAGAAAGAAAGAAAAGTTTGGGGAAGAACAGAGATGTATATTCCTCATTGTGAGGAGTTGGCATTCTAGTCAACTGACAGCTCTGATGACAAAACTAAAATCTGAAAACCACATGTGGTTAATTTAGACAAATGCTGTCAAATGGTCGTTTCTCTTCTCTCCAACTTACTCCCCCAATTTCAATTCCATTGTGTTTGCATAAAAATAAATAAAAATAATACTCTATGGATTAAATGAAGAGGGTTAGTGCTTTCAAGGCATAGTCTTCTGCTGATAACAGGTTTCCATCCCATGCTGGAAGGAAGTATAAAAAGTCTCAGAGCTGTCACAACATTAAACAAAAAAGAGCTCATGAAAGATAATTCCAGATCAAGCTGAATGTTGAACAAGTTCTGCAGTTGTGGATGCCAGGTGACTATTGAAAATGAAGAGGGATAGATGAACATTGGTTGGGGACAAGATTAAATATTATGGAAGTGGAAAGCTGGATTCTGTGTTGAACTATAACTGGAGAGAGAGAGAAAAAACAATCCAATGTGTCCAAATGGGGCACTGCAATTGTATATCACATTTGGGTGGAAATTACAGAAGCAGGTTCATATATGTAGCGATGGGCTAATGTTTTTGAATCATGGAAGCAACAAGTTCAAATTTCTGTTGGAACAGTGTTAATGAAAGAAAACGTGAAATTAGAAACTGTGGCTGTTTTGCAGGATCACAGCCACAAAGGAATCAGTTACTATTTTGGGATAGAGCAGTATGGCAAAAGTAAAAAGTGGTTGGCTATTGCCATTTTCTGAAATGTTTTATCAATTTTCTAGTCTAGCTTAGAGCACATGAATTCTCTCATGTTTTCCACCCAAATACCAACCAGCAAAACATTTCTTAGCTTAGCTTACAAGTTCACAGAAGATCAGCCAGGCACTGCTGCTGAGACACCTCTACTATTAAATTATTTTGAACAGCTGGATCTCTAATGTGCCAGTAGAAAAGATGTGTACATCTAAAGAATGAGAAATTAAGTGGGAAAAGGTTTAGAATATTACAATACATTACCTTCTGATTCCAGGTGAATTATTCTAACTGTTCAGTTTCAGGAGATTAATTTCAGCACCTATGAAATGCCCCAAACAAACCTCAACTCAAGCATTAGAAGTTTAGTAAAAGGAAATACAATATGTTTGTGCTCCTCATTCTGTGCTTGTTTCAGCCATCTGAAATTTGTGCTTTGGAAGTTCCATCATTCATAAAGAGTCCTGAGCCATACATACTACCACTGTTGGCTCGAAGTTGGTTTTCCTTCCTATTCTGAATGTATTGTATCCAAAATGCTAAAAAGCAAAGTGTGTGTATGATCTCTGCACAAATCCTTGGCTAAAGGGCACCTGTTGTGTTCCCAAGTGTTTATTTGCCTGCCCCCTCCACTTTTTTGAAGTTTTGTGTATTGTTTAAACTTGTGTTCTCATTAAGTATATGTTCAGTCATATTTTGTGGTATTAAATGTAATCTTCTAAAATATTTTGCAACAATCAAAGATATATACATCTAATATAACACATTATCTCTCTCTCTCTCTCTCTTTCTCATATATCTGAGAAGTACCGATCAGTTCATTTTGTTTAGGATTTTGCAAAAGATTGAATTGCTCAAGCATCTCTTCTCAAAGGCTGGGAATGATAAAAGCAAAGAAAATCCTTTTGGAATTGTTGAGAAATAAATATTGGTAAAACTAATAGTAGTACCCAGAAGACCAAACAACTGCATCTGCAAGAAATGAAAGATAGATTTTTTCCTAGAACTTTACTTTGAACACAAGTTTCAAACAAATGCAATCTCCTCCCCTGAACTTTTTTTAACATCACTTTTATGTTACAAAAATATTTTAAGCAACAACACAAGGTCTTTTTTGTTAATCAGACAGATTTATCAAATGCAAAAGCCATTCCTTACAGACCCTTTGATTTCTTGAGGACTTCATCTCATTGATGAGTAACCTCAGGCAGGACACTGCTGGTTAATGAATAAATGGGACACCACCACCCTCGCCCCATTCACAGCCTTCCTACATAATGGCTATTAAAAAGTCAACATAAATAACATGTGTGCCTATAAATTGACTCTGTTGTTCTTGTTGAAGTATATAGCTGCCAAGATCTAATTACCGTATGATACTCAGCCTTTCCACATTAACTGAATCCTTCACACCATACTTTGGGAATGCTACAAATGTCTCTTGGGAAATACTACACCCCAAATGCTCATCGGCCCCAGATTTATTCATTTATTTATTGAATGTATACCTGCCTGATTCCCAATGAGTCTAACAACATCCTTCAGTTTATTGAAAACTTCAAGAAGCATCTCCATTTTTTTTGGTTATTGCTGATTATTGCTGGTTATTGCTGAAAAGACACTTCTTAGCCCACAACTATGTTCTTAGCCTATGATATTTAAACAGTACCTTTTAGCACTGCAGCACACTATATCAGGGTGGAGAAGGCACTTTCTACTTAGGATGATATTTGGCCATTGTAAGCTGCAAGGTTGCATGCTGGCAACAAACAAGATTAAAGTCTGTCTGTGCCATTCCCCTTCCTCCTTTCTGGAACTCCTTCCCTTCTTTCAGTTTTCCACCTGCAGCTATCTGCTTGAGAAGAAACAGCTCTTGCCAAAGGACTGAATTGCAAAAGAGTTTTGAGATTTGGCTGAAAGTAACATGGAATTTCACATGAGCTATAAGCTATAGTTTTCCAACTTTTGCTGTTGGAGAAAATACATTGAACCAACACAATTATTTTTCCCTTGTGTGCATATGTCATGGTTTAATTGACATGGGAATGTTGACATTTGCCAATACTGATATTTTAAATAGCTAAAGAAAAAAAATGCTGCTCAAAAAACTGAGTGGTACTTCTTAGCTGCTAAGTACTTTATGTACCAAAGTGTTCGTAGAAAATGTAGGTTTTTATCAAAGCAGGATGATGGTCATCAAAAATGGGCACCAAGATGGTGCTTTTCATATATTCACAACTTGTCCAAGAACTGCTCATGTGGTCCTAAGAGGGTTGTCATTATGAATTGTTTCCCCTGTAGAAATGGCCAATTCTAGCTGAAAAAGAGACACAATTAGATTGTTATTTTGGTCCCTCATAATAAATTCCTAGTGCTCATACATTGTTTATGTATGGAACAATAGCATTACAGGTAGTCACTACTTAAAATGTCATGCTTAGCAAACATTTGAAGTTGCGACAGCTCTGAAAAGTAACGTTATGCCCGGTCCTCACTCTTATGATTGTTGCAGCACCCCTGTTGTCATGTGATCACCATTTATATGCTTCACAGCAGGCTTCCAACAAGCACAGACAATGCAGAAGCCAACAGTAACATTGCAACTCTCAGTCCCTTACAGATTGGAAATAATTTGCCGGAATAATTTGACGGAAATAAGGTAAGTCTCTCACAGTCGTGTACTTTCATACTTAATGACCATGTCAGTTAGTGATGGAGTTGCTGGTCCTGATTATGGTTGTTAATTGAGGACTATCTTTAATCCCACATACACAAGTGTAAGAACATTCAAATAGCTCAAATAAAATGCAATGTTTAAAGTAAGAGATATGTATGGTATTTCCTGTTTAGCTCAGTCAGTGACAGCTTGCAGTTACTAGAGCAATGAAAAAAATAACTTTGTAGATTATCCTTGCATCTGCAACTTTTGCAGGTCTGTAAAGCAAAAGAAAGCAGAAGTAAGATGATAAATTCTTACTATGGTTTCACTTAGTGACTGCTTTGTTTAATTACCAAGTTGCAGGTCCCAATTTTCCCTAAATGAAGACTATTTTTATATGTAGGAAGCCACAAGGTGCTATAAATTTGAATCCTTCTGAAACTATAATAAAACTCATATAAATAATTTAGGAATTTACCTAGCAAATCAAAAATAGAAAGAAGCATTTTATCTGACATTCTGTTGTTCCTTATTAAATCTTTCTCAAAATGCATAGATAAAAGAGCTGTTGAAGCCATTGCCAAAGTTGGAAGATGCTTTGAAGCAGTAATGATTCTCCTGACTATTTTGTTTAGTTTACTTTATTGTCATTGCACCTCAAACAACAAAAATAAATACCATCTTCAGTGTACATTATGACTATGAAAATAAACACAAACATACATCCTTCACATTCTAGGCATTAAATTGAAAACCCTTGTTATTGCATTAATATTGCACTATACAGTAGAATTCAATAGAGTTACTGCCCTGGTATAGAAGCTGTTTTTCAGCCTATTTGTCCTTATTTTTATTATCCTGTACTGTCTGCCAGATGGTAAAAGTTCAAAAAAAGGGTGCCCAGGATGAGGTGGATGTTTGAGAATGTTTTGAACTTTCTTAAAGTTTGAAGATGCTTTGAAGCACTAATGATTCTCCTGACCATTTTTCACTCTTGAAAGAGAGAACTGTACCTCTGATGATTCTAGTGGTGTTATACAGCACAAAGATTCCAGTTCTACTCCAACAGAGTCAGTTTCTGTAGGTATTATGGAGGGGGCACCATCTTTTTTCTTGGTTAGCAAAATGTCTTGGCTCCAAGAGGAGCACATAACCTTCTTTTGATTGCTGTGATTTTTAATATATGTTGCTCAGCAATAATACTTGTAAGCTTCTGGCTGTCCTTTTATCTAAGTCAGCAGCATGTGTCAGAGCTTTCCACCATGTCCATCATTTACTCAAGATTTGTGATTCGAGGCTCATGGAAAAGCTTACAGCTTTTGTGTAATTGCATTTTTCTTAATGATGAAAGTCTCTTTAATTTTCTATAATTAAGAACACATCACCTTCAGAATATTTTGGACAATTGCTTTTAAAAATGCATTTAGGGAAATACTTTGCAGGCAGGAAGTCCACAACTTATTAAAATGGATAAGCTAGTATCTAGATTGGAAGCTGTTAGTCTCTTTCCAGGATTTCAGATTCTCGGAAATTACAATTCTGTGTAGTTAGCTGAAAGAAGTATTAATGTGAGCATTGGATTCTTACTAACAATCTTGTCTAATAGAAATAGAAAATGTTACCAATAATCTATCTGCTTAGCGTAATAAGAAAAGAAATGAATAATATAAATGAAACTGAGATCGAGAGATACTTTATTCAAAAGAATACCTAGAGGGCTTTAGTCTAAAAACAAGGCCTACTTAAATAGTTTTATCCTCATTGTTTATTGAGAATGCTGATAATTTGTTAATGGAGTAATGGTATTGTTAATGGTATTGTTATAACTGATGAATCCCAGTTATAATCTTTATGTCCATCTAACAGCACCAAATTATCTACTTGGGAATAACAATTATTTATCTTATCAAATTCTAATTTTCCAGAGTACATCTATATTACTCTTCAATGACAAAAATCCCATAAGTCTCCTCTTCAGAAATAACTTTTTAACTGTATTTCCAAAAGATTACTTTAAGTTTAGAAATAATAACTTTTTGAAAGAAACTTAAAAAAAACCCCACTAATCATCAAACAATAGAGATCTGCTATATATTCTGTTTCATGGGTTATGATTTATATAACTTATTCACCCTAAAACTTGCATAAATCCATTCCCATGCTAATAATGCAGTGCTGTTGTGGTTGTAGTCTTATGATAGTCAGAACCTCCATGTCACTCAATGTCCTTGGAAGAACAGTTATCGGTTAACTATGGCTTCTCCAATTGATCAAGTAGAAGTTTTCACAATGGAAATACAGTATATCCAATTCCTTCTTCAGTCATAAAAAATTGGTGTAGGTCAAAGTAATGTAGACTGAAGCCATTACCACAGTGCCAAACCATTGTTTCTCTTTTGGTGGTTATTAGATATTTCTATGGGATGCAAAGAAAAGAGTCTTGAAATAATTTGATACAACATGATAAATTGTTCTCTCCTCCATAAACATGCTCATTAATTCCTTTCGGCCCTTTAGAAGCAGTTGCTTAACAACATGATGTACAGTTTACTGAGAACAGCGGAAAATATGACAAAAAGTAACTTCATGGCGTGGTGGAGCATGCAGAGAATGCCATGTAAATGTTGGCGCTTCCGAAAAATGTTTGAATTGTCACCATCAGCATCGCTAAGCTACATCAATCATGAAACAAACAAAAAATCCATTTCACAGGCCACCAGTAAACATCTTAGCTGTTGGTCCTCAGAGAGTGCGGTGATGTTTCGATGTGGCAGTTTGGCATGATTACAAGGGAACATCCTGGAGATCTGCTGACTTCTCATCAACAAACAGCACTCTGGAAACCGTCATGTCAGGAGATTGAATAATTGCACAAAACCACGTGAGCCCCTGGCAAACCGCAGGAATTTTTCAGAGCCAGGAAATATGTATTTTGTGATGTGAATTAATGGGGAACTAGGATTCTCAAAGAAGGTTAAAGGTGTCTCCATCGAAAAATGTCTACTTCAAGATTTTGAAGAATGATTTTTTTGGGAAGGGGGGGATAGAAAACTGGGGGGAAATTGCCTATTTTCTTCCTATTTTTTGGAATCTGTTCACTGATTCCACTGATTCCACTGATTGCAAGCTACTGAGGAATGAGAAGGAGAAAAGTGGCAACCTTTGTATCATTTAGTTTGGAAACATCCATATAATTAATATTCAGAGAACATATATTCTTATGATATATACTATTCCAAATCTACCTTCCAAGTCTGATGGATTCTTACTGACCAAAAGTTAATTTCTAATTTCCTTCCTGCATTTCCTAAAATAAATACTGACTTGTTGTCTTCTGTGGTTTCTATGTCTATTGATCATGTCCAATTGTCTTTGTGTTTCTTGGTTTTCACTGTGGTTCCAGACCACTCAACTTTTTTTTTATTTGAATGTATAAATAAAATATAAATGTGTCTCCATGGTATGTAGTGGAAAGGACTTGAAGTTAGAATAAAAATAATTTACATGTTTTCAAACCTTCCTGTGATCATTTGCTCCACTTCATATATGAAAAGATTTCATGATTCACATTTGCAAACTAGTCACCTAGATTAATACCTTTCAGACAAAGATTCAAGAAGTCTGCAGTTCTTCAGAAGAAAGTAAAAATAAAAATCGTGTTCATAGGATCAGTCATAAAGATCTTAAGCTCACAAGGCCTCGTCAACCTCTATATTCCTGAAATAGTCTATCTGGGATTGTGAAACTTCCCTGCTAAGGGCAAAGATGTATGTATATTAATTATATTGTTGGCACATCCTCATAGTATGTATGTACTGAAATTAGGAAACATAATGAAAGTATGAATCTCCAGACTATTATTCCACATATTTTCACCCTTATTTCATATTAATCTGGGTGCAATTTTATATTTCTACAAATATTTATATACACTGTACCTATCTATGTAAAGTTGTAGATGTATAGGCAAGTACCTTTAATAAAATGTCCATAAAATATAGCATTCCTCCATTTTACTATGGACAGACCACTGTTCTGACTATCTGATATTCTCTTTTGGGAACAGACTTCAGAAATAATTTTGATTAGTCATCCCCACATAGAGATCTCAAGTGCGTATCTTGCTTTTTAAAATTTACAATTATTCCCATGTAACTATTTATGGTACTCTAAGCAATCTGTATGGCTGAATGATCTATGAGTGATAAACGGCAGCTTTGCAAGACACTCCCTGAAATAAAAGACTGGTCCTCTTAAATTGTATTCATTTGAGCTTATCCAGAATTAACCATTCTTTTTCATTTCATTTACAGTAATTTTGCTGAGATGTTTATTTTTATGGTGTTATTTGGAAAATATATTGCTCATTGATTAATCCCAGCAAGGGCTTGTGGCTCACAGGCATAGGTACTGTATATTATCTATAATTTAATTTCACAGTGCAAGAGATTTTATAGATTCAACATTCCCCAACCAAATTCATTTAATCCAATTAAATATTGCTTAGATGCCCCATTATTCTTATTTCCTATTACACCTGAGATATATTGTTTTTTCACACTATGGTTCTTTGGCAGTGTTAAGTAATAAACCAGGCCTCATTTAAATGGAAGCTATTGTTTTCTATTGTCTCTTGGATTCAGACTGTGTGCCTTAAAAATCTATGAGTCTAAAAGCTACGTGGCAGAGATAATTTCATATTTCAGTAATAATAACAAGAATAATAATTACAAAGTGTCATTAGATGAAATTTTAAAAATAATAGATGAGCAGAACACAAGAAATTAAGGTAGGGAACACTCAGAAAGTAGAAAAATAATACATGTCATTATATGAGATCCATCAGGTCCTGATTTAAACATTCCTTTAATATGGCTGTAGGGAATGATATCGCATGGAGTATTTTCACCCTCAGTATGTTAAATTTTGCCAAGCATCGTCCCTTGGTGTTCTGCTTAAAAAATGAACATCTGCAGGGCATACATCTTCAGGTAATTTCTCATTCTGTAATTGAAAACCAGTCCTTGGGGAAGTTTACAGAATTTTTCAATTCCTTCCAGGGCATTTCCACTGTAGACATGAAAAACAATGAATGAGCATACCATATTAGAGACTATACATCTGTCTTGGTTCATTTAGGGCAGCAAGGAACAATGAGAAATTGAATGGAATGAAGGAGTCACCATAGCTACCAACATCCTACCAGATATCCTGGCAAAGTAAAGAAAATGCCATGAGCAGCTTCAGCATCCAGGAATGATGAGATCATCAGGAATCTCATCAGGAATGATGAGATCATTGACAGCATACCAATATTTTGATTTTACTATTGTGTTAGAATCAGGTGATAAAGGCCACAACATATTGAGTCACTGTCTCTTTCTGTTAAAAACACATGCCGTACCTCTTGAATAGAATATAAAAGTAGACGTGTCAGGAACTTGCATTTGCTAGGAATTTAGAAAGTCAGGAGGCCTTTTTATACCAGTGCAAAAACAAACAAACACAGCATAAAAGTTGCATTTTCTCATGTCTCCATTTTTTTTTTCATGCATGTCTGATTCTTTCCAATCTCACCTACAGATTGTTTATTCAGATGTATGGCATCCCTTTCAGCAAAATTATTATAATCTTGTTGCAGAGGTTATAATGATTCAAAACAAAGCAATTGTCTCAATTCATGACAGCATAGCAACCCCCAAAGTGCTGTGAGATATGTTGTCACTTTCCCCAGCACTTTTGTGCTCAGATCATTTCTTCTGATCATGTAATAAATCCGGAGGAAACAGGATCCCTCGTCTCCCATAATAAGTATCCCACTGGGCAACACTAGATGTCACTGTCAATACAGGATGTGGCTTCTTATACCCAACCTGATGTAGTTCCTAAATGATGGACAGGCAATTGTGCTTCATCCTGACACTGGATGAAGACAGGAGTTTTTGTATCCTTCTGCTTTTTTTTAAAAAAAAAAAAAACCCATATAGGAAAAATATCTGGATATGGAGACTGGGGTAGGAAGTAAACTCAATGACTGACTAATTAAAGAAGACCTCTTACCTGGGATACATCAATGAGGGAGGGAGGGAGAGAGAGAGAGATGAATGCATAGGTGGTGGAGATGTTTATGGTTTCTGTATATACAACACTTATCAACAGGCTAAAACTCTACACTATTCAGAATGAATTTCTATGTTCTTCAGTTATCTTAAACTCTCCTCTTCTTTTCTCTTCTCTCTCTCAACTTACTATTTGGTTTCAAAGTACTCTTTGGGGAATGGGTCTGTTATACAGTATGTTGTGCATATGTATAACATACCTACATCGACTGATTCTCTCTATTATAAAGTAGTAGAGTAATCATAGTATCTGAGTTGTAACTTTAAGTGGGAGTGAACTCTCTTGTATCACAAGAGGATTTTATATAGAGAGAATAGGAGAAAAATGTATAACTGAGCGCAGAAATTAGAGGATAGAAAAGGAGATATCCCTTACAAGGGAAAGCAGGGAGTGTGTGAGGGACAACAAAAGGGTGAAAATTAAATGGTAACCAGTTTACTTCCATTTCTGTTACTTATTTGTTTAAGAGGAGGTGATGAATCATTACTCATACACTGTATGAGTACACTTTGTATTGTTGTTCTCACCCTGCTGTAACCCACATGCTTCCTCTGAAGGAGAGCAGCAATATTTAAGAAACATCTGTGATGTCCTCTAATTCTGGCACAGCTGTCTCAAATGGGAAATGTTTTCATGCTAGAGACCCTTTGCAAATAGAATATTTAAACCCCAAACACATTGTATTCTATAGCAACTGAGGAAGGGAATTGATTCAGTTGATTCCATTGTGCCAGGAAGGAACATGTATGTGCTGGTGAATGAGATGACAGAATTTTGGCAGTGAAAGTGAAGAGAATTGAATAAAAAGGAAGGTGTTTGCAGAGCTGGAGACAAAATAAATGATTTATTTTACACAGAAACAACATTTTCAATAGTAGTAGAAGCAGCATTATTACACTTACCTCAGCTGGGCTAGAAAACTCTGGAAGATCAGTGTTAAAGATGGAAGCAAAGGGTAGAGATTTCTATGCACCTTTCCTGTCATTGAATGGTTGTCTTTGTAGCCTAGGACTAATAACGGAAAGCAGTACTTATATGTAATCGTATGGTATAATTTCAGTGAGCAAGACGAGGTTAGACTTGTGGATAAGGGCTTTGAGGTCGTGACTGGGCAGAGAAGCAATTAACCCATCTTCCAGGGTGATGTGGAAGTGTCTCACACAGACACAAGGGAAGAAAAAATCAACAAAACCAGACACTGACTCATCATAATTAGGAGGTTTGCAATAATGGCATCCACTCTTCATCTTGAACCTGCAGGGTTATCATCTCTATTGATTCAATCAAAGTTATAGAATTGTTGCAAGCTTTCAAGTTCATTAAAACTTAGAGATAGTGATTAAAAGCCCTAAAATAGAGGAGAGGGGAAGATATATACGTATTTTTAGCTGATGTTAGAGCTGTTCCAATTACATGCTTGAGTGATAAGTAAGAGAGTTGAGGAATTAAATGTTATTATCTGATGCAGGATAAGTTGTGTCTAGTTACAGTAAGAGCTCTTTTTGGTAAAGTTTGACTTCTGTTTTGTTTTCCACTAGCAAAAGATGGACTTTTATTTCGTCCCCTTCACTGTGACCAAGGAATTATGCTTTATTTAATCTCAACAAATTATAGGCAGTTAAAGAAAGGGAAGGATTTCCTGATTCCACACTGGACTATGACTTGAATCATAAACATATCAGAATCCCAGGGTTGCACATTAGGATGGTTATCTTTAAAGTCATTGCCCCTGTTAGAAATTCCAAAATATATAATCCACTTAGCATCATGTTACTAGAATTGAGAATGCAGAAAGTCCTGTATTTGGGGTCTTCAAAATGTACAACCATTTTTGGAAATTAGAAGTAATGGCACCATTAGCTCTGGCTGTTTCACATGAATTTGACTAGATTTTGCTGTATTGAACATTTTTTATTTGATTAGTGATCACTCACTGGGACTCAAACACAGGGGATAAGTTATACAGTCCCTGTATATTTATTACCTAAATAGAGACACATAAGATGACAATCTTGCATCAATGCCACAAGGTATAATAGGCTAAGTGCGTGCATTAAAAATGCCTTTGTTCCTGGATCATGACAAATGGGTGCATTTTGGAAACAGTTGTCTAATGATATAATTTACAGTTCACCAGAAGAAGAAGCAGAGGGGACAAAAGATGTCCAACTGCCAAACACAAAGCCCGCGAATATATAAATATTGGCATTTCTGAAATGGCAACCTTGTTGTTGCCTACATCTGTAAAGTCAATATCAATCAGTAAATAAATAAATAGACCTGGATCACTGAACACGAATAAATGAGACACCTTAGCTGCTGGTTCGGTATCCTTAGAGAATGCAGAGATATGTTTCTGTATGGCAACTTGGCATGATTACAAGGGAACATCCTGTATATTTGCTGACTTGTCATCAAGAAACAGGCACCATAAAAACTGTCATGTCAGGAGGCTGAATAATTATACAGAAGCGTACCACATATCAGGCTGTTCTGTGAAAGCTACATTTCCAGGAGTTTGTCAATATATCTTCAGCCGCAGGCTCCTATTTTGATTGTTTTGCGGACAGATTTTAGGCACTGGGCAAGGGAAGGGGACATTTTTTTTTCTTTTTGTTTATGTGAGTCTGTACACCAGAACTAAACTGAAGTATATTTTATTATTAGATCAGTGGTGGGATTCAAACATTTTTACTACTGGTTCTATGAGCATGGCTTGGTGGGCGTGGTGTGGCTTGGTGGGCATGGCAGGGAAAGGTTACTGCAAAATCCCATTCCCTCCACACCCAGCTAACCTGCTTTCTAGCTCTGTTCTCCTGTGCAGGGCAACAAAAGAAGACCCAGCCGATCAGCTGGGACTTGGGAGGCAGAGAATAGATGAGGACAGGGCCATTCAGAGTGGTATTTGCCAGTTCTTTGAACAACTCAAAATTACCACTACTGGTTCTCCAGAACTGGTCAGAACCTGCTGAATACTACCTCTGTATTAGATGGTAGTGAGGTGAGGTTTCTGCCTAGTTATGATGGCAATATCTTCCTCTCCAATTCAGACAGTTTCCAAATTTTAAGAATACCTATGGATAAAAATAAAATTAAATGCCTCAGGAGAGGCTGGAATGGTCTTCATGTCATCTCTATGGTCCTAAAAATGTAGAATAAAAACCGTTCCTCCTTTGATCCTTGCAGGATCAGATCTTGCTTTTATAGTAGACATGTGTCTTGGATTCAAACCAATATAGAATCCAGAAACAAAATAGGATACTCAAACAGCTTTCTGCTTTCAATTCAATGCAATGCAGTTTTAATTTATATCTATAAATTAAAATGTTAATGAATGGGTGTTAATGAAGCTCTGGTCCTGGATCAGAGAGCTACAATAACTCTTTTTTTTTAAAAAAAATCATGGGCTGTTGGCAGGAAAGTTAAATGACAACAAATGCATTCTGTCGTTGTCATTCAAGTGTCTCACATCAGGCATCATGACATCATTGTGTAATTATTCTATTTGAATATGCCAGGACAGAGATTTTGACTTCTGTGTAGCCTGCAATGGATGTTATTTGAGAAAAGAACAGGAAAAAACCCCCACAGAGAACTATTTATGTCAGATTTTTCATGAGAAGTACAAATACCTTCTCCAATTTAATGAATATTCTTTCTGATTTGGCTATCAGATTGGACCATCACTATAAAAAAAAAGCTGATTCAGGACATAAATCTCACCTACTATATATCAAAGGGTCCAACTTACCATGTCCTGGTGACCTCCAAATTGCAATGAGCTCTAGTGGGACTGCTCTTGAAAAGCATTTGAAAACTTTAGGTAGTGCAAAATATAGTGGCATGAGTTTTGCTATGTTTCTGGTAGAGTCTAGCACATTATACCTCTGTTGCATGATCTGCATTGGTTGCCAAATTGTTTCCAGGTCTAAATCAAGGTGTTGGCATTGATCTTTAAAGCCCTTCATGGCATGGGACTGGAAAGGCTACCTCTTCCTTATTTCATCTTGTCATCTCACCAGATTCAACAGAAAGGGCATGTTAGGAGTTCCACTGTCTAGGCAGCTACATATGGCAGTCACTTAGTGGTGGGCCTTTTCTGCTTTGGCACCCACATTGAGGAATCTTCTTCCCCCAGAGATCAGTTGGGCATGATCTTTGAAAGCTTCAAAGATCTCCTAAGAACTGATTAGGCTAACAGTCCTGGGGACCCCAGAGGACAGGTGAATTCATGAGTTGGCTCCATTATTATTAAGATTTCTCCATCAATGTTTCCATTTTGTTTAGTTCTGATTTTATAGTTTTTAATGTTTTAATAATTATTTATAATGATTTTTATATTTAGTTTTGTATTGGATTGTTTGGATTGGAGAGTCATTTTTCATGAGATGGGCAGCCTTATACATTTTATTAATAAAATTAATTAAAAATAAACTCATAAAATAAATAGGGCAATATCTACTCAGAATTTATTCTATTCAGAGCAGTGGAACTTCTTTAAAAGTGAAGGTTATCTACCATGTATCTTGCTTGGCCATGTGGAAATACTTGTCTTCTGTATGTCTTCTATAGGTCTCCTCCACAGGTTCAATGCACATAATGTATTTAGAACACATTCTGTTGAAATTAATTGAATACATAAAAATCAAAGAGTTGAAAAAAGGATGTTAAAGATTTATGAATGCTAGTGAAATGATTACAGCACAAAAAAGCTTTGAATCTCAAAGCCAGCCTTCCATCTTGTTCTTAAATATCTGACTCCTTTGATCATCTACCCTTCAAATTTTTACATGGCTTTAATGTGCTCTTATAATTGTTTCACTAATACTGTTGAAGATTAAAGGTATGAGTCAAATTCAAGTCTGATAACTGGAGTGTGTATATGGGGGGAAGAGTAAGGGTTGATCAGGCTTCATATTGAATAAAGGTATGTATGAGTGTTTGTTGTATGCGCTTGCTGCTTTGTTGAATGTAGTTTGGGTCCCACGGATGCCACTGTGAAGATCACGGAAGAATTGAGTGTAAACTTCCCAGCCTTTCTTTGTTTTTCAACTTCCATCAGGTCCAGCTTTTAAATATGCCATTTTGTGTCATAAAATGTGTTTTGAATCAGATCAGTGGGGAAGACGACCAAGATTGCTATTGATATGACGAGAGAGAGAGAGAGAGAGAGAGAGAGAGAGAGAGAGAGGAGCAAAGTACAGCGAGTTGGATTATAGCTGCTAAGAAATTGCCGCATGTGGCAATGCACCTGCAAAAGGACTGGAAGCATTCATGAAGCTACTGTAAAATCAGTATTGTTGAGATTATGCCCTTAGATAACTCTCTTTTTCTCTCTGCCTAATTTACCCAGCAATAACCAATTCTATCAGTTTTCTTTCACAAACTTATTTTATCTCCTACCTCATTTGAAAGTGGTCCATATAAGGGAGGTAAACATTTTCTTATATTCATCACTGAGGACATTGGCTGTCATTCATATTTACTCTGAAGCTGTGAACCTGCACATGAGACAATATCATCCACCATTGTAATAAGCAGAGTAGGAGTTGACAAAAAGCTATTTTTCTAATAATGCATAGGGTCGGATAGTACACAAATGTTTAACACATCATAATAATTATAGTTGTTTGATATATATAGTAACTTACTGTTTTTTTATTTTTGTGAAGCACCACGTAGAGTCATTTATTTTGTGACATGGGTAACTGTATACATTAAGGAAGGAAGGAAAGAAGGAAGGAAGAAAGAAGGGAGAGAGAGAGAAAGAGAGTGAGGGCTACTGATCAATATTCTAGGCTAAAAGCCAGGAGACATTAAGTTCTAGTCCCACCTTTGGCTTGAAAGCCTGCTGGGTAACTTTGAGGCAATCATTCTCTCTCAGCCCCAATTCACCTCACAGGGCTGTTGTTGTGGAGAAACTATGAGAAGGAAGCGGCATTAGATATGTTCGCCGCCTTGAGTTATTTATAAAAATAATAAAGGTGAGATAAAATAAACAAATAAAAAACAAATAAACTAGGAAACTAGATTTCAGATCAGCACAGCATTAGGCACATCATTTAATTTGGATTGAGGCTCTCCAAGACCATAAGGAAAGCTATGAACCAATCAGGACCACTTATTCCCAGCCTGACCAATTAAATCTATCAGGGAGAACTAAGAAGGACAACCTGCTGCAAATGAGACATTTTGGGGAGGTTGAGGAGGCTGATGTGAAGTGGCATTGCTTCTATGTAACAGTGTCAACATTGTGGAAAAGCCTCCCCAAGGAGATCAGACCAGTTCCCTATTGCTGGTTGTTTAGGATCTCCTGAAAACTAAATTGCTTCTGAGAGCTCTCTCCTGAAGTAAATGCTGCCACTTTTTGTCATTTGTATTATATGAGGTCCCCCTCATTCTCATTTTTGCCATGGCTATTTAATTTGTTTTAGATTAGCTGCTAGGGTCTTTTTTTCCTTTTTTGACTGCAGCAGCATAGAAATACATTGAATAAGCAGCAGAAGCAGAGAAATACATTGAATAAATAAATAATAAAATATAATAATAAAAATAAAGAATACATTTTTTTAAAAAGAGCCTTTCATGCACAAACCATTTCAGAAAGGGAAAACCAAGCAAATATGCTGTGGTGGTTAAGGTATTTGGTTAAGGTTATTTGGTTAAGGTATCCAGGTGGTTCTGGATTCTAGTCCATCTTCAGCCATAGAAGTTTAGTAGGGGATTTTTCAATGGAAAATGGAACCCAATTCTGAAGCAGTGTTTTTCAACAAGGTTGGTTTTAAAATATATAGACTTCAACTCCCAGAATTCCCCAGCTAGGGCTGCTCTAAGGCAGGGCTGTCAAACTCCCAGACTGTGGGCCAGATGAATCATGTGTTGGACACACCCACACCTGATTTAGTAAAGGGGGAAAAAGTCCCAATACATCATGTGATGCTGCTGCGATGACGTGAGTTTGACTTTGACACCCTTGCTCTTAGGCTTTTTGCTGTGGATAAAATGGGGGAAAGGGTGGATTATATATGCCTCTTTGAACTTCCAAAGGAAAAGTAGGCTGTGACTTCATTCCTCCCTTCCTAATAAATAAATATATAGGCTCTCTTCCCCACACTCACTCATGCAAAGAAATGGGCTGGCTCAGAAATTCTGGGAATCAAAGTCCACAAGTTATAGAAGGGCCATTATTCTCCACCCTTGGTTTAATACATGCATCAAAAGAACAGTTCCATTAAGAAAGACTCCTACCTATTTGCTCACCCCCTCAGTTAAAAAAGAAAGAAAAGGCCATATTAAATAAGACCAGCCACTTCTGGACAAGGACCAGCTTTTGATTTTTATGAGACAGGCCGTTTTCTGTATATGTCATATGGTAATGTTAACTGGTGACAGAAAATGGAGTGGGAAAGAATTCAGAGGCTTTTAAGAGGTGTCGGGGGAAAAATACCACAGCCCAGCCATTTGCTACATTCTCTTGCATTATTTATCGAAGTCAAGGAAACAAATATGTCCTGAGCCAACACTTTAAACTGCTAAAGAGCTTAAGAGCAAGGCTCATTCCTAAAAGGAGATGCTGATATTCTGAGTTCCTCTGGATTCATTTGATTGAGTAGTTGCTTTCCCCACTCACCAGTAAAAGCATGTATTAAACTGCTTACTGTTTTACAAGGACTTAACTATTGTATCCTGTGGTGTTATCCTGATCAAGGAGGATGATGTTGTGAAAAAGTCCCTAGAGACTTTGTCAGGTGCCCAAGAGGATGTATCCTGCTTGGAGCTTGAGCAGCTGGGAAGATTTTTATATTGCTAAGAGAATTTTTTTTTAATTAATTGCACAACTGTAAGTTTGTCATGAAACAGCTGAGCAGTTCTCTGGAGTTCTTGCTAGGAATCTTAAAAAACAGGACATCATGCAAAAGCAACTTCACAGGAAAAGGAATACAAATAACTTCGTCTCTGTGTAAGTGCAAAGGAGTTATTAACCCAAAGGGCGTCTTTTGATAATAAGCTTCCTTTATGCAAGTTATTTCTGTAATAATAGTGAAGGTGACTTCTCAGCCCCAAATACAAGCTCTAATTCTTTGCATAGGACACTGATGATAGGGTATTTTTAATTTTATGCTCAGATATTCAAAATCTGAGTTGGCCACTATCTTGATTGGGCTAATTAAAATGACACAAAATTATACATAAGCTTTTGCATTCTCCAGAATTTATTTATCAGGAAAGATGCAAACACATGCACCCTCCACTTCCCCACACAAAGCCAACTAAACAATAAAAAACAGGTGATAAGGAAGAAAGTCCAACAGGTTGGCTATACTGTTATTGAATGAGGACTTCAGTTTGAAATGTTGGAAGAAATGTCCATCTGGGTTGAGTTCCAAGAAGAAGAAAGACATTGGAAACACGAAGATTGCTTGGAAAGATGGTGGACAGCAGGACCACATGATTTGAGGTTCTGGCCAAAAAGAGCACATGGGTTAGAAAGAGAGAGAGATTTATAACCTCTCTTGGGCTCTGAACTTGCTTCCTGTTCCTGTGGCAAGAAATGTATCCTGATTGGTTTCAGACTCCCATGGGGCCATGCAGGGGTAACTTTGTAGGTTGTCATGAGTCCCAAATTTGGCTGAAACTTGCTGGGTGATGTAATCTTCCCAGGTGCCATGTAGTGAGATGGGAAGAGGATGAATCCTATCATGTCCTGAGGGCCAGGTCTTAATCCCATCACCCTGAAGCTGAAGGTCTTTTGTGTTGCAGATAAGTCTTTTGTCTTTCTGAGGCTATTAACAAAGGTGTGGGGGCACTTTCCAAGTGCATGTTTCTCGTTTTCTCTCCAGGAAGGTATAATATTCTGCCTTTTTAATATTTCCTAGAATATTTCATTCTTCTAGGAGAGGGGTGGGTGCTAACTTTTTACAGAAATTAATCTCAAAATGGAGGCTGTGGATTGATTGCGTAGTTTGGGTTGGATATTTTGAGGATCTTGTTCCATGGAATCTTTGGAGACAAAAGAAATGAATGCATCCCCCAGCTGTGAAAACACAATCATCACTAGTTCCCAATCTGTTTTGTGCCCTGAATATCATCTACTAAATTTAGTTTAATAAATTAAGAAACCATTTAGTTTGGTTCTATGCACTCCTTTGTGTTGTGCCTTTATTTGGTGTTGCTTCTGCTTCAACAGAGGATATTAGATGGGTTTAATTTGATCTATCTTATTTTCTTCTCTTAGCTGTTTCTGCTGTCATGTATTAATCTTGTTTCTCCTGGTTTAGTTTCTGTAATTGAGTGATTAATTTTAATCCTTTGTTTAACTGTTTTACTATGTATACCATCTATTTTCAAGATGTTCTTATAATCTATCTTCTGCTTTTTTAGTGTGCATTTTTAGAGACTTAATTTTAAAACATTCTCTAAGCTTTTCTTGAGGAACATTTGTTGAGGGATGGTCTATAAATTCTTAAGTAATAAAAATAAGTAAATTTAAAAAAGCTCCTACCAATCTTCTTAAAGGAACACTGGGAACTCATTCCACTGATTTACTGAAATCATCCATAAAATTTTAGTAGATCCAAATCCAATTTCCACATATGCAGAGAGATTTAACAAGCTCAACTCTCACCTGTAGTATAGTGTAACATTTCCTAATTGGAAATGAGTAATGGTTATAGTAATATACTTTGTGCTGATCCCCCAATGTTGTCTAACTTTTTGGTTTTCAGACTACCTTAAAAAGCAAAAAGGGAGGGGAGAGAGAGAAACTGTATATTTTTTCAAACTTTCTATAATAATTGTTTACTAAATAAGCAACTTTTCCCCATTTTTGATCTCAAGAAAATGGGGATGTTTGTATTTTTCAGCAAACAAGGTTATTTTATGCTTTTTAGTTGCCTTCCTATCATCTCCATTTTAAAAATCTATACTGATTTTGTATGAAAAACATAATCCAATAATTATCATGTGCCTTCAAGTAAAGGTAAAGGTCCCCCTCACACATACGTGTTAGTTGTTTCCAGCTGTAGTGGGTGGTCCTCATCTCTGTACAAAGCCAAAGAGCCAGCGCTATCTGAAGACATCTCTGTTGTCATGTAGCTGGCATGACTAAATGCTGAAGGTGCATGGAACTCTGTTACCTTCCCACCAAAGTGGTCCATATTTTTCTACTTGCATTTTTACATGCTTTCAAAATGCTAGGTTGGCAGAAGCTGGGACAAGTAACAGGAGCTCACTCCTTTATGTGGTACTAGGGATTCAAACTGCCAAACTGCTGACCTTTCTGATCGACAAACTCAGCATCTTAGCCACAAATCTCCTAGCAAATGCCTGGATGAACCCTTGCCGTTTTCTTGGCAAAACTTTGGAAGTGGTTTGCCATTATCTGTTTCCTGGGTCTGAGAGGGAGTAACTGGCTCAAGATCATCCTGATGGTTTTGTGCCTAAAGGTAAGAACTCAAGACTTCCCAATGTTTAGTCTGATATCCTAACCTTTACTCCAAACTGGTTCTCAAGTAATTGCGTACTTTTCTTTCTTTATATACTCTGTGTCATACAGGGTACTTCTTAGTTCAAAGTTGCCATTCAAGAATTTTCTTCAATAGAAATCTCTGACAGTATATCAGGGATAGTAGTGCTCTTTCTGCTTTCATACCAAGACATTGATATTTGGTCTAACAATGAGCAGTCTGGACTGTAGGTCAGAAGACATTTCTCACCAAACATTATTTTCAGTGCCCTAAAAGTCAACAAGCATATTGTATTTGTAACCTAGAAGGCCATGGGAGTCAGGTTAACAGACAGCTGTAAATGGATTCCTATGCATTCCTTGGTTACATCTGGTTCAGCGTTCCTCATTAAGTTGCTGCAGCATCTGGATTGTGTTTTTAAATGTTCCTATTAGTACAATGTTGATGTTTTCCAGTGAAGAATAAAAAATTATCAAGAGCGAGGAGTCGTATTCTTATCAGTCAAGATATTTTCACCATAATTCAGAACTTTGAAAGAAATGCTGAAATCTTGTCCTGGAATAAACAATTCTAGTATTGTGACCTTGATATGAATATATCACAGAGCAAACCACATTATTTAACATACTCCTTGGAATCACAGGGAATGTCTTCAGTGGCCTCATTATTGTGATAAAAATATCTCTTTCTTCAACACAACAACTTTTGGGAAGTCATTTCAATGACAGCATCCATAATTCTGTGTGGTAAAGCAGGACATATTTCCTCACACTGCACATTGAACATACATATACCCAAAGCTCACAGTTTTATTGTTCATTTGTGGAAGTGAAGGCTGGTAAGAATCTGCAAACCACTCCATAAAATTGCTTGTTGAGCACTTCAAAATAAGTGGAGAAAAAAGTTGCCTGGACCTGAAGTACCTCACATCTTCCAGTTTTGCCTGAGTAATGTAGTTCCTGAAAGATTGATCCATTGGTTAAGATAGGACATGGATGTCAAACTCGCAGTGTCACATTGCCATCACATGACGTATCATGAAATTTCCCCCCCCATGAAGCTGGGGTGGGCGTGGCCTGCATGTCACACATAGGTCACCTGTTTGACACCCCTGACATAGTAAGAAGCCTGAAAGATCCTTCAACACCGATGTCATGTGAGGCTTTTTTAACAGCAAGATAGAAATAGAAGGATTGGTGTGGTGGTAACTGTGTTTGATGGAATAAGAGAAGAGCAGAACAAACTGAAATGGATCATATAGTGGTCTGTTTGGGCAGAAGTCTACTTAATAGTGAGATTTTTTGTGGAATAGGGTCCTGTCAAACTGGAGCAGCTTCATTAAAATACATTTCCAGTTGGAGCTGGGATTGCTGCCAGCAAACTGTGACTTGGAAGATGTTTGTTGTATGTAGTCATTCCTATTTATGAATTGTTTGCTTTGTGACTTGTTTTTTCTCCCATAATAAATATAGCCATTCATAGTGTTTGAACTTTGAAAAGTGTGTTTCCTTCAACAATCCATGGGAAGATGGAACCTTTCCAAATTCTGACATCAGAATACATAACTCAGTGTTGGATTGATAGCAGAGAATATTTAAGGGTAATGGGTGGGGGCATAGGGGCCAACTATTCTGTAATTAGAGCATTTAGGTGAAACTTATTTCACATATGTACTAACAATCTCCTTTATGCTGCAAATGGTTGATACTTTAGTAGTATTTATCCCAATATAATTTTTCCAAAATAGTTGTTAAAATTTATTTCTCTTATTGTTGGTTTTTCACTGATAAGCAGAATAAAATGACTTCAAATCTTTAACCCTCTTATATATACTGCACATAATCTAAGAGCTGATTTATGCTTTGCACACAGGTTATGTAGAACTGCAATGTAAAATATTTGCTAGCAGGTGCACATTATAACTGTTCCACCACATGATCTGCCATAAATTTTGTACAATGTTACATTATTATGACCAGATAATTTTGCCAATAGGTTGTCCGGCCTCTCTCTGAGCAATATGAAAGTAGACATTGCGATTGTCTTTACAAAATTTGCAGGTGTAAGTCTTACCTGTTGCTTTTGCCATGAAGTATTCATGTTTTTGCTTTGAAGCAAAGCTTTGAATGCTATAATACAAATATTACTTGTATATTTGTTTAATGAACTGTTTTCAGTTATTGGTCCATTACTGAGAACTAATTACAGTGACAATTTCTCATCCTTATCTTGACAACTAATGGGTGATGAATGTAGACAGGCAGGTTGGTAAGCAGGCTCTGGTATGGAATAAGGTGTGGTTTTGATGGACCTCCTTGTGCATTACCTCAGGCCACCAGTGCCCTACAGACCATTGTCTGCAAACCACCGAGTTAATGGATTGTGAAAAGATTACTGTAAAAAAAGAACATTATCTAATATATCATTTGTTTCTACAAATTTGGAAGAAGCCTTAGGGCCTTGCATTACTTGGTATGTGAAATTTAATCAATCACATAATTAAAGGCTGAATAATATTGTACAGGCCCAAGGGAGCAAGATTAAGATTAAATGTGAACCCCAAACGTTGCCATTTCCTGAAGTTTGAATGATTAACTGTGCAAATGTGTAGTATTCTCTTAGTTTAGCTCCCGCTCTTTCTCCTCCTGTGAAATATAATGGAAACATTCTTAGAAAACAGTCATTCTATCCACAACTACTGCTTTGGAAATACAGTATGGGCCCATGAGGGCTCTTCATCTGTTTTCATGATAATACTTTAATCTTGCAATTAATTAAAATCCTTTTCCCAATGAATGGCACTTTCTTCTTATGCCTTGATATGGCCAGTTTGGGGTTAAAAAACAAATGTGAGGAAACAATTCTGCATATTTTGTGGTAGCTGGACTATGCTGTATAATCAATGTTATTCAAACCCTTAAGGGAAATAAACCCCCCTCCCCATATTTTGGGGCAATGAGACAATTGGATCATCAAAGTTATAGACAACCTAAGGCAAATAAATGAGAGGACTTCAAATACCATAAGGCTTCTGATTCTTTATCCTAATTACTGATGCTTAGCCACACAAGTGCTCTAATTGGCTTGATTGAAAACCCACTGACTTCCATGTACTTTTATTAGATTTAAGATCAGACCCCATGCCCTGACTTTTCATTGCAGGCCATAAATATAGAACATATTTAGGCACAGTAGTCTCCTCAGTGCACAAATTTTAATCCATAAGCTTCTGCTGAGCTGGCTTGGTTTAATTGGAGGAAAGCAGCGGAAAGAGCAAGGGTCTCCATTTTCCAATGAAGGGCAGGGGGAAGCCTATTTTCTGCTGGAGCATTTGTTAAAGATTATTCTCATAATATGCATTTCTCCCTGGGAAAAAAAGAAAAAAGGAAAGAAAAAAAAGGAAAGAAGAGTCTTTGTAGGAAGCTGCAGTTTTAAAAACAGAGATAGGTTTTCTTTTGATCTGCCCACCTCTACCATCCAGTAATTTTAGAACAAAAGTGGGAGGGGAAGGAAGAAAATACAGTTCCAGGGAAATCCCCCTTTAGGAGTCTTATTCTACAGTATTTTATACCCTTATATAATCCTTTTGCTTCTCTATGAAGAAGTACAAAACATTTTGAAACATCTTGATATAAGTGAGTTTTGTAACTAGCTATATCTCCCATGACAGCCACACTGAGACAGGTATGCTGTCCTCCCTCACAAGGCCATTTGGCAAGGGCATTCTCACCTGTTTAACATGTGCAAAAATGTTCCGGAATAGTAAGGTGGGAATGATACCAAAGTAGTTAATGTAGTGTAATATTTCCCAACCTTGACAATTTTAAGATAATGTGTGTGAGTTCAACTCCCATTATGCTGACTGGGAAACTCTGATCTAGTTGTTTAGTGAAGAACTCCACTTAAGCAAGGAAATGCTCCCTCCCCCCCTCCCTCTCTCTTTCTCTCCATCAGAGGGAGGGGAGGGGAGGGAGAGGGAGAGGGAGATCCCGATCATAAGGTTAGACTGGATAATTTCCTTCATGGTTTGATAAAATCCCCAGTCCAATTTGCAGCTTTATTTAGGGTGTGGGGGGAATGTAAAATTCACAGTGAAAATTTATTTGTTTATTTAGTACCATCCTTTTATGAAAAACTGCAAAACATAAAGCCAATAATAAAACATACACATATACATCTCTAGACATACCTGATAACAGAACATTGAAAGCCAGATAAAGGCCAGATGAAGACATTGGCCTCTACTATTTTCCAAATGGCAAAAGAGTTTTAAAGAGTTTTAAAGAGAGTGCATTATTTAGTAGTTTGGAAGAAAAAAAATATATACTTTCCACATGCCAGAAGAAACATAGGAATGTTCTATACCAGTGGTTCTCATTTCTTCACCATATCTTTAAATACCTTTTGTGGCCATGAACCACCAAGACTTAATGCAAGATTTAAATTAAAATGTTTAATGCTCCTGTGATGACATCACTGCCCCCAGGGGTCCATGGACCACAGCTTGAGAACCACTGTTCTATGCTTTCTTTTGGTTTGAAACAACTAAAAAAAATTAAATTCCTTATATAACAGTTTTGGGGCTTAGAAAGAAGGCAAATAAAGAAGTGTAGGGGAGAACTTTAAATTGATACAAGGGGAGAAAAAAAGGCACTAACCTGGGCTAATCCAATGAAAGTGAATTGTTGAATGTTAGCAAAAAACATAGGAAATACTTCTTTGCTTTGCCTCCATTGAACCTGTGGAATTTGTAGTGATAGTCACCAGGATGCAGGGATGGGTTGCTGGGAGTTTGCAGGGGTTCAGGACAGCCCCTAGCTAAGATTCTGTGCAGTTCAGAGAACCTCCAAATCCCACTCCTGGCTGGTCCCGCTCACCCCACACCGCCCCTCCTAGGAGTCCCCATGTGGCCCATTTTGGATGCAGGTAAGTGCAGGCGCACATGGAGGCTTGGGGAGGGTGAAAAACGGGCCTCCCAGAAGTTTGGGAAGGCTGAAAATGGCCCTGTTTCTGGCTTCCAGAGATCCTCCAGAGCCCGAGGAGACTGTTTTCGCCTTCCCGGAGTCTTGAGGAAAGCCCCCGGAGCCTGGGGAGGGTAAACATGTCCCTCTCTGCCATGGTGCAGCAGGCTGACTAGGCCACGCCTACCATGGCCATGGCCACCCAGCAACTGGGCAGAGAACCCTTTGCTAAAATTTTTGAAGCCCACTCCTACCAGCATGGATTGCTTGAAAGGGAAATTGAACAAATTCATGGCTGAAAACATAGTCGGTGGCTATCAGGCATGATGTCTATATCTGAGCATTGCAAGCAGTGGCTCCTCTCAGTACTAATTTTTGGAGAATATGTGTTCTCTGGTAATAAATATCTAATTCATTTTTTAATGTTCTGCAGTAAATTACCACCTGATGGACTATAAGATTGGCACATTTCACTTCACATGCTGGATTTGATAAAGGAAGAGTCCTACTACTCTGTGCAAATCAGTAGGTGGTGGCAGAGGGTTATTTTGTGGGATAATGAGTAATTGTGGAATGTTGGAAAAATTCATTCTTTGTGATTTTCACAGGCATGTACTGAAATCTATATGCAAATTGGATAGAACTATACACAGAAACTCAACATACTTTGCAGAATTTCATTATGCAGTTTGGAATGTTAAAAATTGCACATAATGCATATCTTAAAGAAAGAGGCACACAAAAAAATATACAGAAAAACAAAATATAAGAGAAAGATAAACAGCAAAAATTGTACACAGTAAAATATAGGTACAGCAAAAAAATAGATATTAGGAAATATACACAAACAAATTTTAATGCATTTCTCCTCTAGAAAAGGAGAAATTAATAGGGTGGTGCATTGCTTCAGATTTCATTCAGAGGGGTGCTTGACAGTACAGATGCAACATCTATCTGTGAGTTATTAAAGTAATCATGTTATTTGCCATTAAACAAAAGTCGTCTGTTTTAATATGTCACAAACATGTTCTGTGTTTCTACTCCATGTATTCCCAAAGAGTTCTACTAAATTATTATTTTTTAATTGCACAACACTAGAAATTAAGGAAAATTGAAAAATTTAGTAAATACAACTGGACTCATTGAATAATTTATGCAACACCCTTCCAAAAGCTTGGAGATTGTAAATTAGAAGCTTTTATTTGAGAATTTTTATTTTAAATTGCAAGCCTACTGGATTATTCATATTAAATAAAGCACTATTTTTGGCCATGTTTGTTTCTGCATCTGTAACATATCTGTCATCATATTGTTTTATCTGATGGAGTTGAGATAGGATCAAGTATTTTGTGAATAATAATTGTTATTAATTCAAGTAATATAATTAAATGATGATGGTACATGACTGACTAGACTAACTAGTTGATAAAATCAATGACTGATTTATGATAGGTATAACAACATCATAAAAGATGATACTATGAAAAGAAGCAAGTTACAAAAATTGATTTTCTTCTCTGTTCTGCAGTGACCACTTCCCCTAATTAAAGTGGAATGAACTGGGAATGGAATGGAAAGAGAGTGCTGCACAGAGCTGGATTAGCCAAAACTATAAAAATCATTTCAATCAAGCTAGAGCTGTGTTCAGATCTCAGAATCTCAGATCTCAGACTGAGGAGGACTTTCAAAAATAACTTTTTCCACCTGGACAAATGCAGCAAAGCTCAGGCCAGATCCAGCCACTGAGTTGAACAAAATAGAATAAAACAAAATTGTTGAAAGTTACTAGGAATTAACATATTTACTTCCACTGGGCAACTTTCACTGGGATAAGGAAACATCATTGGTTTTGCCTCCTATAGTCTTTATAAGAGGGAGGTTGAAACATGGCTCTAAAGCTCATTGGAGGACACAGACAGTTTCCTCGTGCTGCACAAAAATCAAGACTGCCATTTTATAAGAATTTGAATATGATTTTCTGTAAATGAGAGAGTTAGTGTAAGCATTCCAAATGCCTAGCTTCACAAGGTTGCATACCAACTTGACTTTTTGAATTCTGAAAGGCTGCCTCACCCAGAGAGCATTCCAATGTGCATAATTCAAGGTGGCTACAATAATAATAGAAAAAAAATGTATCTTTGTTTTCTCTTGAGACTGAAGTCCCCTATTAAAGCAGATATTTTCAGTTGATCAGCCTGTAACCTTCATATCAGGTCACCCTGCAAGACTGATTTGAGGGGAGAACTTGTCCTTCCTGAATTTTCAGTTCCTGGTGCATAAAGTAAGGGTAATTGTGGCTCTCTCAGTGAGAGAGGTTTCAAATAATTGATGGCAGCTCTTTGTATAAGGCAAGCTGACTCCATTTATGGGAACAACTATTTGCAAATGTGCAGTCTAGACAGCCATAAAATGCAAGTATTCACATGTGGGCCATTGGGAAGCTGTTTGCTCTTCTTCATAAATGTCATAACTGGGTGTAGGTCTTGAGAGATCTAAGTGACAGGAGGAATCACCTTACAAGCTAGGTTGCAGCTGCCTGAGTGTAATTAAGCTTGTCTGAAATAAGGCCAAAGGCACCAATGTATTTACGCCTTCTATTTGGCACTTTTCTCCCAACTTATTTTATTAACGTAGGGTTGCCTTTAATTATGCAGCACTACACACTGCATTATTGATATTCTGCAAGCATTAACTACTGGTGCCCCTAATGAAGAAGGAAGAAAACATATTTTCCTGTTATTTGTCAAGATTCACAAAATACCTCATATGAGAGCTGCTGTCCTCCCATTTCACCCAGTAACAGAAGACGTTTGAGTAACTGGTCCCCATCAGCCTAGTGTTCCTTTTTTGGATATTCCTATATCCAACACCACAATTGTAGTGTGTCTTTGGTTTCCTATTATGAGCTTAATCTATTTTCCCCAAAACACTTTTTGGAACTCTGCTTATTGCTGTGATCCTACCCTTGAGAATTCCTTGTTAATCACAAACTCTTTAATGAGTCACACTTCCATCTAGCTACAACCAGGGACAATAGATCAAGATGCTACTAAGTTTCAAATTAAATTATAAAGTGGACTGTGTTCTAAAACCTGAATGGTAATTTTGGTACTTCTACCTCATAAATACAGAAGCCTCCTTGTGAGACTTACTGCTAAATCCACTCTGTTTTTGTCAGTACAAATGAGCAAAAAACTTTTTTGACTACTGAAGATCTACATCTTATTAAGCTGGCTTTATCATCTCAGACTATATCTGGAACTCACATGATAGAAAGTATCTTCTAATTAAAAAAATATATTTAGAATTTTTTAAAAAAGGCAAGACAAGTAAAGCAAGAAGCGCTAAGTTTAATGAAAGGTAAGTGGTTGACTGAAGATGAAACTCAAATACTTTGGCCACCTAATTAGAAGGAAGCACTCACTGGAGAACAGCCTAAAGCTGGGAAAGATTGAGGCCAAAAAAATAAGGAGATGACAGAGAATGAAGTGACTGGATGGAATCACTGAAGCAGTCAGTGTGAGTTTAAATGGACTCTGGGAAATGGTAGAGGACAGGAAGGCCTGGAGGAACATTGTCCATGGGGTCACAATGGGTCAGACATGACTTCCCAATTAACAACAACAAAACAGTGGTTGAAAACTTTAAATCTTAGATACAGATGTTTGGTTTTCTGTGTATGCATGAGTTTACAGATAAAAGTAAAAACATCAAGTATGTAGGCAGCAGAAAATATAGTACAACCCAGAAAGAATGGAAAATCAACTGTTTTCTATCCAAGAACCTTCATCCTGAACACAAATCTGATACATTAATTATAAATAATTTCCATTGTTCTGTCCCAGAAAATAATCTTTCATTCAGATTCTTTACCAAAGTATGATTTTAATCAATTAAACTGCTCCTTAACTAAAATTGAACATTGCTACTCCCATCCCATAGTTCATGGATAATCCCAGGCCTGATGTCACAGGCTATAATACAAATCATATGATTTTAAAAAAAAAAAATTAAAATAGGAACTCAGATAATTGCAGCTGGTGTACATCATTTTAATTTTTGAGAGATTTTTCTGGTTTTGACTTTGGATTGGGACCTTGGAAGCTGTTACGATGGAATTACCACCATGGATCATAATAGCAATGGCTTTTAATTGGTTCAACATTTTGTTAATGCTTATTTTTTATATACTACAAACTAAGTTGTCCATGCAGTCCTCAGTAGCAGCCATCAGTTGTCTTGGGGAAAGGTATGTCCAAAACTCACATGCTAAATATCAGCTGAAAATTCTACAGAGCCTATATATACAATTGCAAAGCCCAAATTCGTAAATTTCTAATGTAGAGTCAATAAGAAAAATAGCAAGACTGTGCATGCTGAATGCAATCAATCTATCAATCGGTAAGTAAGTAAGCAAGTAAATAAATAAATAAAGAAATAAAATACTGGAATGTTGTAATCCATCTTTGCCTCTTTGAGCCCAAATTTCTTGTTAGGTGAATAAATAATGAGGCGCTTTAGCCAAAGCTGTACAGTCATTCTCCATCATCTTTCTACAACAATTCTATGGTCTGGGAACTTTGCATGGAGAAACAGAACTAGATAGTGAGCCTGCAGTGTATCAGGGCAGTATTGGGGGATGAAAGGTGACAGACTAATCAAATGTGATGGTCTTGGCAGTGACTTATCCACCCTGTGGAATTCAAATGAACGCTGTTTGCTAAAATCCAGGTCTAAACTTATTCTCAGCTGCCTGTATTTTCCCATATTTGAATATATACCATATATTATAGCACATATTTGAATAGTACATATTCAAATAAAATGTAGTAACATGCATAGTGTATATATATGCACATACAAACAAAACACCCTCAGTGAAAGAACAAAGAAACAGAGCTGCTTCCTGTTGTAAAATCATTTGATACGTTTAAATCTCATAGATGTTTCTCATTCATTTCCACTTGGAGCCACCCTAAATCTATGAAAAATAGCATTCTATATCAGCATCTATCTTTTTATTGATTCCGTTTATCTACCACTACTGCTAATATAAGAGACACACAGGGAGTTGAAACAGGGGTAAAAGATAGATGTCTTCTTATTCTCATAGCCCTCATCCAAATTGGATGCACACAGAGAGAAACAATTCCTCGCACAAAAACAAACAACCAAGCCAATGTAAAAACAAAGAAAGAGATTGGAAAATATACTCAGTCTGGGACTTCCTAGATATTAGACAAGCCAACTGACCTTCACATTCAGTTTTGGCTCCATTTGTTTCTTTATAAAATAGCCCAGTTGACTCAGATCAAATTAGAAACTAACTGATTTGATTTAGGGCTACATCCAAAGTTCCTTGGCTTACTAGTACAGAGGGAAAAAATACAAATAGCTGAAACTCCTTAGTATTTTAGCAGGATGGAACAAAAATTTAAAGTAAGGTATATCTATAAAGACAGTCAGTTTGGGTAGTAGTCAAGTTATCTAGCTTGAAACCAGGAGACTGTGAGTTCTAGCTCTGCCCCTGTGCCCTCTCCCTCAGTCCAAAGGAAAAGAAAGAAATAGCAAAACCACTTCCAGAAACCTTTCCAAGAAAGCTGATGGGACTTGTCCAAGAAATCTACAGAAATTAACCTTGACATGAAGGCACCAAATATATGGGTGTATGTATATGTGGATGAGTCACCAGTTCCAGACAATAAGGTGTAGACTCTGGAATTTGAGTCCTTTAAATGTTAATGTGGGTTTTGAAGGAACAGTTAAGTGCCTGGCACTTTATTGTTTTTCCATAAGATTTGATCACAACTGAAGGAATGGGTGCTTCCTCTGTGAGAATAAATCTTCCCACAATTCAAATCAGGGGATATTTGAGGTTATTGTGCAAAGATAATATTAAAAAAAACAAAAGGTATTTACGAGAGAAAGTGGTATTCAGGCTCAGATGAGTTCAGCACACTTAGAAAAGTGGAGAGACGTTATCTAGAATCCAAGTAATTCAAAAGCCAGTAAACCCCAACTTTTTGCAGCCATCTCATGCTTATCCAGATTTTTGCAGTTGAGATCTTTTGCTGTCCCCAAATAAATTTGTAATTGTGCCACAAATGCTGAAAGGCTACCTGCCACTGTTTGAAAAAGTAAGTGTTCATACCTTTCCCAACAATGTCTCTTGGATCTGAGAATTCTATTGAGATCAAGTATCAGAAACAGTGTGCATCAATGGTGGGATTCTAATTTTTTTACTACTGCTTCTATGGGTGTGCCTTGGTGGGCGTGGTACAGGAAGGATAGTGTAAAATCTCCAGTCAGAGGTGGTATTTGCTGGTTCTCCAAACTACTCAACATTTCCACTACTGGTTCTTGAGAACTGGTCAGAACCTGCTGAATACCACCTCTGTGCATGTATCTCATGACACATCGAGCCTGCTTTGAAGATTGGTCTTTAACTGCTGCTCTTGTCATAAGCAAAACCATTCACAAATTATATTTTTTATTGTTACTGCAGCCCACAGTTTATAAGTGCCCTTCTCTTCTACGTATTGGAAGTCAGAGTGGCAAATTGGGAGACCCTGAATGCTGCTATTCTTTGCTGTGTGGATTTCTTAGTGTCTTTTATTCCTTTGACATGACATTTATGCCATGTGCAGCATTAATTGTCTTTGCTGGGCAATATTCTTGATGCTAATGATTTGTTGACTGTTCTTAAAAAAAATTAACTTTTTAAAGCAACATTTTACTTCATTGATTTATGGTGGTATTAGTTCAAATGAAATGTATTTTCTTTTTCTAGAAGAATTAGGCTATACTTAATTAGCTTTTGCCAGCATTTATAATTGTTGGGGCTTTTCTCCCTTCCCCAATATTTTTATGTACTTAAAAAGTTTTGTAAGCAGCATTTCTCTGACAGAAAGACATTTCTTCTATGTGTAGTGTTGCTGAGACATAACCATAGCTAATAGCCAAGGTAACATCTTTCTATTGTTCCCAAGACTCAAGTCAGATCTACTCTACCGATAAAGGAATAAAACGAATGGAGGGCAGATTTGTTGTTGCTTTAAAGAAAGCAACACAAATGAACACTCAACCACAGGTCTGAAAGGAATCTTGTAGATTGTCTGCTCACTGCAGAACATCATGCTTCTTGTTTTCCTACATGAACATTTTGACTCAGGGTGTAACTGCCTATTTGTTAAGATACAGTCTTCAGTCTCTGAGAAGAAGAAAAACCAGTAGTTAGTACTCTGGAAAAAGAACTACATTCTGCTGGTTTTGCTTTCTCTATCCTGATTTTGATCTGAAATCAAATTAACCAAGAAAAATGATAGTGTTGTTAGGGATAACATTGTTTTTACCCTAACTGGTTTAGGTAAAATAATAAATAAGTAATCCTGGTCTGTATGTTAAAGTGTCTGTAACTTTAACTGTGGGAAAGTGATTGGGGGAGTGGTTATGAAAACTCCTTAAAAGAAGCAAGCCTGCAGCGTGCTCGCTCTCTGGCTTTGATGATTCCTAATTACTGCTTGGAAGACTGCATTGCTCGCACGGGAGAGAGAACAAAGGACTGATTTGTAAGTGAACTGACCCAGGATATTCTACATGGACTTTGCTAACTGAATATCCCTGAATGGACTGACTAAATGATACATGACTATTGGACTGGTATTTTGACTATGCTATATTATGGAATAAACTATAATTGTGATAACACAAGCGTATCTGGTATTTTTACTGTATGTTAATAAACATACAAACTTAGCTCACTCATTTATCTGTGTGCCTATCTGACTTACGCTGCACATTCTGTTTTGCTTGTCTCCCTAACCCTGGTTGGGGAACCCAGGCTTAACAAGTGTCTTTTGAGATTCTCAGTCATCCAGATCCTGGTTGTCCCGAAGTTGCTTTTTCAAGATGACTTTCTTGTTTTTCTTTGAAGATTGGTTTTATTTCTGGTTTGAAAGAGGTGTGAAAGAGGCCAACTATGTCAATACAGCTCTCTCTCAACAGAGGGGAGAGATATGACATCATCTATCTCCAGTTGACAACACAGTCCTTTCAGCAGTTCCAAGAAGACTCCACATCCATTTGCACTACTCAGGTGACCCTGAGGACAAAGACAAACCTCCAAGTGGTCTCAATAACTCTCCAAAAGAATGCAAAGAACCAGCTGTCTGCAAGGAGTATAAATCCTTCAATTTCCCATCATCTAGTTCAGAGCTGAAGAAGCTTCTTGGATGAGAAGTGAAATGTCTTCAAAGAAAACTATGAAAGTCCAATTTCCTCTTGAAAAAGCACTTCTGAGACAAAAATGAGAGTGATTAATACTACCCGTTAAACACCGTTTTAGGCTGCACCCTCTCATGTCTTCCTTGTGTTCTCTGGTACCTGGCATCCTTAGTGTGCGTTGGAACTGCAGTCCTTGTGGCACTTTTCAAGCATCCTTCACTCTTATGAACATGACTTGATTGCTTTGCCCAGATTCTTCCTCGGTGCTCCACTCCCACCATCTTCCATGGTATCAAATTTAAATTAAACCTGAGAAAGAGAATAAAAAATAGTTCCCATGAGTTTTTCTGTAAGAGCAGCCAGACTTCTGGAATTCTCCCACTTCTGCCATGCAGTTACTTCTGGAAGACAGTAATGTATCTTGTGATATAGAACACAATTGAACATGGCTACTTCAAAACTTTATTTGCCCACAGAGTGAATGCATGATGCACCACATGTATAAATCATGATTCCTTGTGGGTTTTCCCCCCCATCTCACCCATGTGGAACTTGGCCAAATAGGCAACTCTACAAAGCCCTCCCACTCGGTCTCCAACATTTGTCAGAGTCCAATGGCCATACAAAATGTTGGGCTTATCTGGAAAAGAGGGACAGAATCTCTGTTCTGCATCTTTTCATTCAAATATTTTAGGTACATAGAAGACATTTGCCATTGATTTATTTTAGGTTAAAAGGGCATTTTCAGCCAATATGGATTCTTTGGGCTGTAGTGAAATATAGTCTGCTGGTGTTTATAATTCTTGACTCAAACATGTATTTCAAAAGCATCCGTAGATTTTGTAAAGGTGCATAGAGCCTGTGTACATTTGGCTGTAAAAATGGATACTATGAAAATATTAGATACAAACATGTACTTTTGAGAAATACTTGCACACAAACGTGTATAGAAAGGTAGGATGGGAAATGTTATGTATGAAAGTAAAAGCAGATACATTCTTTTTTCTTTTGTTTCAGGTTCACCCATATTATGGCAGAATGGAACAAAATGGAAATAACTTGCACCCTTGGTCCAGGATATTGACTAGAGCTCTGCAGAGTTTGAAAATGATTTGAAAGAATTGCTTCAGACTTTGCACAAGAACAAGCATGAATACATTACTTCTCTACTGTTCATTAAAGCAAGCTAGTCTTTTTCTAGGCTTCTACAAGAGCCTAAAAATGCAGTTGCTGTAATGAATTGAATAATTAAAGCAATTGAGTCTTTAATGTGACTCTTAAATCCTGCCATTTCTGCTTCAGTGAGATAGAATCTTCCTAATGTTTTATATCTACACCAGACTTTAATGTATAGAGTTGTAACACAGAGAGTCAGTATGGGATAATGATTTAGTGTTGAACTGAAACTGGGGAAATGTAGGTTCAAGTCCCTCAATGGGGAAGTTTGGGTCAGCCACTATCAGTCCAAACTACTTACTTTACTGCTGTTTTGGAATACAGTGAAGGAAGATCTCTTTGTCAGCTTCCTCAAACTACAGTATCATGGAACAAATGTCGTCCATAAATCAAATGAATGAATGAATGAGTGAATTCAATAGAAATAAACAAGCTTTATTATGTATTAGCACTTCCAAGGAATATAATTTCTGATTTCCCCTCGTTTCTCTAGCATGTAATTATGCATGAAAGCACAAATTGTTTCATTAGTGTAAAAAGCTAAGACAATTTCTCCTTCAAGCAATAGGAATCCCTAACTCCTGAGAGTATGGAGGACCTTAAATTAAAAACAATACTTCCAAGTTTTGTAACTTGAAACCTCTCCTGCTTTTATGATTAATTGCATTGAATATATATTCTCTTACAATACAAAAAAATCTTAAGATTTGTAAGTGAAATCTGAATAATTATATATTGTGTGAAAAAGAAAAAGAAACTAAATTCCTCTAGTTTCATTTTATGAAGAGTTCAGCAACACAGGACATCTAATAAAATATAGTGAACATGTTATGGCATGTTCTGAATTTTAAACTCACGACATTTCTAGTTATGCTAGGTCTTTGGTCATGCAGATGGAAAATTCTAGGATTTGGGACCTAATCCAGAGAGAACTAGTTGTAGTAGATTGCTTGAAAATGTTCAATTAGGATGTCACTCTACTCTGGTCAAAAAGAATTGCAGATAAAAGCAAACATGACATGACATTATTTCCATCCATATTTTGCAGGTACTGACTGTAAGTAGTGTTGTGAAATGACAATGCTTTCAGTAGACATTGCTTCTGCACACAGTAGGGGTCTTTTTACCTTAAGCCAGAAAGTATACTCAATGCACAGTTGTTGTCAGTACAATCAGCTGTTATCTCAATTACCCCGAAAGCACAGAAATATCTTTTGATAAGAGGAAATCAACACATCTTGTAGCAAGCAGTGTATAGCTACTATCACAACATGAAAGTTCTGCTTTCAGTGAGGCTCAACCAGTGATGGTATTTGACAGGTTAGGCTGGTTCTGGTGAGCTGGTAGGAGTGATGAGCAGTGGAGACTGAATTGGTAGTGTAGCGTGGCAGCTGCTGAAGCGACCGGGATCATGCAGGCTTGCAGGAGGTGAGTTAGAACACCTGTGCAAATGCCTCTGCGCCTGCGCAAAGTGAGCATTTGGTATGTGCATGCATGCAAAGTGTGTGCACGTGCACAAAGCACACCCACCAAGCCATGCTCACCGAACCAGTGGCAAAAATCTTTAAATCCCACCACTGGGCTCAACACTGGTGGATTGGAAAGTCTATTACTTAGAACTAAATTTTGGCTTGGGAGAGCAGCTTCATCTGATGGTTTTCATTTCAGTTGTTGCTCGTTTTAATGTTGTTCATATATTTCTTCCAAATCGTCTTTATTTGTCCAATTGATATCCCACTTTTTCTTTAGATGCTCAAGTGGTATCTATGGAATTTTCTTCTTCAGACTTTCCCTATGTGAAGTAAGTTAGAAAAAAGTGAGTGATTAAACCCAAGCTATCTAGTGACTCTCTCTCCATGACTGGCTTGACTCTACCCTATCCATATCCCTAACAATTAAAGTACCATTGTGCACTGACTGTATGTTTATATCCCTTTCCTGTCACTTTGGCATCCAAACTATGGAGAGTTTTCTGCAGAAAGGTTCTCTTGGTATCTATGCGGTAGTTCTTTGATCTCTGGTAATAACTTTTTTTTTCTATCCCAGATATTCTAAAAGCAATTTTTTAGTGTTTGTAGAAATTAGCAGTGGTCAAATGGCAATTAGGAAAAGAATGAGGGAATATGTAAATATACCATAGAGAAGACTGAGATGTAAGGATAAAAGATATTGATTTATAGTAAGAGTAAAATGTAATGGTAAAGGAATAAGTAAATACATATAGTGAAAAATGTGAGGAGATGCAAAAGATATCTTGATGTTATAACAATGTATAAAGTTTTATTTTATGTTTTTAAAATTTGGAAACTTAATAAAATTTATTTTTTAGAAAAGTAATTAGCAGTGGTAAAAATCAACTTGTTTTCTGCTGGTTTTACTATTATGCTATTATTGAGATGTTGAGTTACTGTTTTTGAGCTAGGTTTCACCTAATCTATGCTTGTACTTTTGGTTTTTTGTGACAAAGTGTAAAACCTTGATTTTCTCCACATTAAAATTCATTTTGTTTGATAGGGCTCATTGTTCAAATCTGTCATAATCATTTTTGGATCCTGAGCTTGTCTTCTGGGATGTTGGCTATTGTCAGCTTAATGTCATCTGAAAATTTGATGAGTTCCCCTTCTATTGCCTCATATAAATCATTTATGAAGATGTTGAAGAGTACTGGGTCTAAGATGGAACCTTGTGGTACCCCGCTCCTTACTCCCCTCCATGTAGACATAGTACCATTAAGGATAACTCATTGAGTATGGTTTGTCAGCCATTTACAAATCCATCTGATGGTGATGCTGTCTACCCCACATTTTCTAACTTACCAAGAAGTAGGTTGTGGTCTACTTTGTCAAATGCCTTGCTGAAGTTTAAATGCTCCAATAATGACCTAAGATGTTAATTTCTTGGTGAATGGATGCTAATTGTTGTAAATTTGTGTCTGCATGCACACATGCAAGCTGTATAAAGCTATCAGCCAAGTAAACAGCAATATGCATTTCTTATACTGTATCACATGTGTAGGGGAAAAAATCCCTAGAATTTTCAGCAGGTTTTCCTTTGGATTGTTTTGGATATGTTGATGGAGTAGAGGTTTTCTTGTTTTTAAAATCCAATTTAAATTCTTGCACTTGAATGCCCATATATCTCCTTCTCAAAAGGGCAAGCTACCCCAATTCCAATTTTTGTCAATTCTGTTTAGAATAGATGTGGGGATAGGGTTAGTCATAAATTCCCTAAACAGGCCAGCAAATATATTTAACCTGGAACTTCAGTTTGCCTGTTTCTGATTTGGGTCAAGCTGGCTATTCTTACATTTTCCCTCACTTCTTCATGCTGAACAAAGATGGCCTTTTGCACAGAGATATACTTTAAAGAAATTGTATTAGGACATTGTAATTTAGTATTGACTGACACAGCACAGGAAAGTTCTCTCCCATTTAAAATTGGAAATAACAATGAGACACTATTTCAGGTGCCTTAGGTGTTAAATTGGTGATCAGTTCATAAGTAAATGGGAAAAGGATAATAAAATGATCCAAGATAGCATGCAATATCTTTGCAGAGCAGAGCTGTCATCATTTCAGGTTCAGCTAGCTCATAACTCTTGCAAAAGATATAGGAGGCACTGCTGTGATTCAAAGTTATGATTTGAGGTGCATGAATGAAAAGAAGGGGGCCCTTTGTGTTTTGAAGTGCAGCCATGTGAGCATGAAGCAGGAACCAGCCTTCTCTGCTTCTGTTATTCTGTTATGATTTTGCTCAATCAGCTGTGAAAAGGATTGTAATCTACTGTGTTATTGTCTTGTGCCAAAATATGTTAGAGTATGTTGATGTCCTTCAGTTTCTCTTCCCATGTAATAATCAGTCATTTTGTCTCAGGCAATTGAAAAACAGGAGAAATCTCTGCCTTCAAATAGAGGCACAAATCCTCCACAGGAATACCTTTTGGGGATCTGTACAATAATATCAGGACAAGAATAGATCACAGATCTCAGGCTATGGGATAGTGGAAGTTATGAAGTCATTCTGAAAAATGCACTTCTTGACTTTTTCCCTCTTCTCCCTTCAGTCCATGAGTGCCATAAAATGGACTGTAAAGTCAATGGCTAGTTGGTATTTAAATACCACAAGTCTTTGGAATGAGTTCCACAGTGATACAAGTTAATCATATGTCAATGCTCAATAATTAGTCAAGCACAAACCTGCATTTAAAAGAGCAGAACATCATAAAGATATACAGGCATATGGTTCCAAGCCAATTTGTCTTGGAATAAATCCCACTGAATTAGATAAAATTGACCTCTAATTAAATATATATTGGTAGCCCTGTTTACTTTTGACTTTGACCCCCTGCACTGTTTCTTCACCATTGCTGTGGTAAACACATTATTCAGAAGGATGCAGGTTTTGACTGACATAGAAATTCCCTACTTCTACTCTAGGATACTGCAATGTTATGCATATATTCCCAATATGCATATTTTTGTCTACTTCATATTAATACCTGCATTTTTAAGTTGCATATTCATTCAGGAAGTACAATTTAGGAAGAAATTTACATGAATAGACTAAAGGTGTGGAAAGATTCAAAAGGGTGCTTCTCCTTGACAATGTTTTGTACAGAATCCTTCAAAACTATTATACAAAACAAAGTGAGTCTCCCATTTCCAAAAGTGAAACCAAATGGCAATGTTGTTTCACCTCAAATGACTTCAAGGCTTTATCCTGCAATTCTAATTATAAGAATCTAGTAACATTTGCAATTCATATGTACAGAAATCACTGAATAGGCCCATTGCAAGTTCTGGATTTTTTTAATATGAAATCACTTAAATGGAACATATGAGAATAGTTTTGTGATTGTACTCCAAAAACATCATTTCTTTTATTAAGATTGCATGACAATTCAAATCACAGAGGGGGAGAGGATCATGCCCATTTCCTGTTTCATCAGTACATGCACTTGCTCTGGCCTCATCTGAACCTGGCTGAAATTCTCCTCACAATATCTGTAATCATAAAAATTGTCCTACTTGAATTCAGATGAATGGAAGGAGGTCTTAATCATAGAGACCAGGGCAGATCAGCATAAAAGACATTGGGTTTTAGACCCTCCTGCTTCAAAATTTGAACATTTATGCATTCTTTAAAATTTATGAAGAGGACTCTAATTGACATTATAGACCTACTTCAATATTGGGAACAGAAATATATCCATATTTACCTCTGGTTTTCTTAAAAAAAATTCCCTAAAAAAAAATCTCCTGATTGAATAGTATTTTTGGAATTTCCAGGGAAACAAAAAAGGTCCTCTGATGGCAAAAACCATAATTTCTTAGGAAAGGGATCTAATATTTCCTAGAGACAATAGTTGGTTCTTGAATACTTCATAGAAAAAAGGGACAATTCATGTGAAAGGAGATTTGTAGATCCTAAAAATGTCATTTCTCTCTACCTTCTATATTCCCACCATATAGCACTATATAGGGGACTGGAGGACAAAACATATGAAGAACGGTTGCAGGAACTGGATATGTCTAATCTAATGAAAAGAAGGACTAGGAGAGACATGATAGTAGTGTTCCAATATCTCCAATATCTCAGCAGGTGCCACAAAGAAGAGGGAGTCAAATTATTCTCCAAAGCACCTGAGGCCAGGACAAAAAGCAATATGGGTGGAAATTAATCAAGGAGAGAAGCAATTTGGAAGTGAGAAATTTCCTGACAATTAGAACAAATAATCAGTAGAACAACTTGCCTCCAGAAGTCGTAAATGCTCCAACACTGGAAGTTTTTAAAAAGATGTTGAAGTGGTGTAGGGTTTCCTGCCTCTGCAGTGGGTTGGACTAGAAGATCTACAAGGTCCCTTCCAACTCTGTTATTCTATTCTATATCTGATATTATTTCCTGAATATTATTATGTGTTTAATCTGAAGGAACATTTCCAAGAATGGATGGAGACAGACTAGATTTGTATTTAATTTTCTAAAATGCATAACATAGTTAAGAGTTCTTGTCCCTCTGTTTAACCTCAGTCTAATGTAATTATATCTCATCATGTGGTCTTGCAGAAAGGGGTTTGTAACAGAAGTCTCTTCTGGTACAAGAGTCTCAGACCTTTTAAAGGTTAATTAAAGCTGGAAGACAGCATTTTGTCAACTCATTTTTTTTAATATTACTGCTACCATATCCTTGCTTTTCCATTGTGAAGGAGTGAATAAATTTAGTTAGAGTTTGCTTTCATTTCAACATGGATTGCACAACATATCTGCTTCCAGAAGAATTTAACATTCTTTTATATCTCTTGATGGAAGAAAGACTTTTCATTTGAAAGAGAGAGAGAGAAAGAGTGAGAGAGAGCACTAAGTCAACATGTTTAGAACTGCATGCTATTAATATATGATTAGTTGAAAAAAAAACAGTTACTGAAATGCAATTTGAATAACCTTTTATTGCATAAATCTTTCTCCAATTATATTCATTTTTTCCATATATATCTGAAAGATGTATATGGAAATCCCAAAATAGATTTGATGCCTTAGTGTTGGATTACTCTTCTGATCCTTCAATAATTTTGTCAAAATTAAAATTATCTTGAAAATATCTAAACATTTTTCAACTGTTCAATTCTTATGGAAGACTCAACACCTGTTGCTTTGACAAGCTGAAACATTAGCTGTCTCCTCTGCAGCAAGGCTCCCCATTATTTCAATTTAGTTAGGTTCACAGATTGAAATTAGATTAAATAAAATAATCACCTTGGGCTATTTGTACTTGCTTTTAAAGCACTTTAGAATTAATGCTTTCCTTGTTGTTCTGTGTTTGTTCTTAATTGTTTTGTATTGTACACAGGAACAATATTATCACCCCATCATCAACTCTTAAAGTCTCAACCCACAGTTCATATTTTCCTGACTAGATTAAAATTAAATTTCTTCCTCTATTTTCTGATTGCCAAGAATGGCATTTTGGTAGCAATTTATCTTTGAACCAGAAATGGAAACCTAGCTCAAGTCATATTTGGAAGAACTGACCTTAACTTTTCTAGTAACTTGCCTAAATCTCTCTGGGAAGGTATCCCATCTAAAATCATTTACACAAATTGTTTCTCTTAAGAAAATACATACCCCCAAATGTGCATTATATTGAAAAAAAATGCCAATATAGATATTATGTTAGTGACAATTATTTCCAAAAGATGCCTGTTAGGCCAAATGTCATATAACTATATGCATGATAAAGTAGATTGGCAATGTGTTCATATTTATGTGGATTTATTTTGAAAACAATTTTCAAACTAAAACAGTAATAAACCACAATCAATGTAATGTTAGACATCTAAGAAACCAAACAAACCTGAAAAGGATAGGTTTGACCATCCAAGTCAGGAAACTAATTAAAATGATTATGTGATGTGAACAGTGCTATTTCTTTGTCCATTTCACTGTCATTTTGTCCATGTATTATTCTAAGATGATTTCTGGACTGGGCATGAACTAATGACATATTTAGTGTTTTGAGATGTGTGTATGGGGGATGTGTGTATTTCACAAGTATCTGAATAGCCGTACGTTAGGTATGTACTATAAATTTAAAAGCAAATTTTTTCTCCCATTTTTTCTATGCCTGTGAGCTTTGAGAAAGCTCCTAATTTTACTCTTTCGTGTAGAAACTAAATAATTTTATGACACTGTTTAACAAGGTGTCTACATTTTCTCTTTTGATATAATCCATGGAAATATTTCTGAAAGATTTAACTTGTATATACTTACCTTGGGCTGATTTAAACCATTGAGACTTATTGGATTAAATCTGTGTAGGATTGTGCTGCTTGATTCTGAAGAGAATTCCTCCCAAAACCTTGAGAAGAGCCAAATAGGCAAAGTGGCTTTTGAATCACAGTTATGTCCTAAATTCATAAATTTGTTTCCGGTATCAACATTCTAGCTTTCTTCCAGATGGTTTCATTGGGTTACTTTCCTGGGTGATACTAGTCCAGATGTCTATCCACTTTTATTCTCATCACTTGCTATTTTTTGTCAGGCAAATAAGCTGAAAACCAAAAAGAAAAAAGAAAGAAAAAAGAAAGAAAGAAAACTAGGAGAGCAGAACTTGCCGGTTAACTCATTCCTCTTGGTCAATTAGTAGCTTTCATTGTTGTTGGGAAGATTAATTTTCTGATTGGGATGATACTTTTGACTATTTTCCATAGCTATGTGGACCAATGTTTGGAAGAGCAAATGTTGTGTTTCTTTGGTTTTGTTGCATTTTTGAGCATATAACCTTGAACACACAAATATGATTCTACCTCCACTTCCATTTGGTACTTGGAAATTGTAACATGCCATTGAGCCGGCATTCCTCACTTTAATTTATGCATTCCTTTATACATTGTTTTGCTCCTGCAGTTCTCAAAAAGTTTTATGGCCCATTATTGAATGACTAAAATGGGTGCAGTTTTGCAAGACTCTGCCAGAAAATGTTTATTACTCTCATCATTCTTCTGAAAATCATGTTCCAGCAGGTCCAGGCAGCATGCAGAACACGGCACATGTGTGAATTAGCTGTTTCACACCCCTCTTACAATATTATCACCACTAATAAAACCAGGGGAAAGACCTTGGGGGAGGGGGAAGACTGCACATTAATTTGGTCACACAGCTTTGAAAAGCGATCTTTGTTAAGCCTGCAGATAAGAGAGGGCCATTACCCTTGTTTCTGAAAGTTACTGCCAATTGTTCAGGGAGACAATGCACAGAGGTGCATTTGCAATCAAGTGTAGGTCCAGTCGTCTGCATGCTGGTTTTTTAATATGAATACATTTTCAATGTGTCTCCAGGGTTGTTTTATTAAGCCTGAGATAGTACTTAAAAAAATGTTTGAAGTTGCACAGCCATAGATTCAGAGAAACTCTAGACGATGTTTTAAACTTTGCTTCTAGCATAAAGAACACTGTGGGTAAGTACAAACAATGATAGGATGAAATTACTTCAGATGCTTCTCATGTTTAATATTTGTATATTCTGGCTGAAAACTCAACTGCGCTATCCCCTCCTGGACCAAAATCCAGGTCAAAGAAATATGACCAACCAATATTTGCACTCCCCCAATAATCCAAACCATCCTTCAACAAAAACAGGCATATAAAGACATCTTTTTAAATGCATGCTCAGGTTAAAACATGATTTTATGTATGTGTGTGTTTTGCATCTGTATTTATGTGTAGATTTAAATGCCAACTTTCATCCAAATAATTGTAAATTGATTATTTAGAAGACTATATTAAACATTAAATTTATAGAGTAGCATATGAAAAAGAGAATAGAAACAACCGGTCCTGCTTGATAAATCAAAATCAGTATGGATTAGTCTGTATTGCAGTCATTTACATCTTACCTGTACTCACTCATACATCCATTCTGCTGAATTTGCACATTATTTTGTGAAACAAAAATGTACCTTTGTATTGATTTTCTCACAAATATCAAATATAGAACATTTGGTTGCAAATTTCATGTGTGTGAGTGTATTGTGTATATATATATATATTGGTTTTGGTGCCACTGAAGTTGATGCTGTGACCTGTGGCTTTCATGTGTTGGACTAGTGAGGAGGGGTGTTCCAGCTTTTTTACCGCTTGCCCTGGACGCCTGTAGTTGAGATCCTCTTTCACGGGTGAGGCATCTGGAGGTGTAGGGCTTGCCATGGTTCGAAGGAGAAGGCGTCATCCCCCACGATGAAGTAGGGCACATCTCTTGCGTGTCGTTGGGCGGGGGTCTGAATCTGGGAGCCCACGTGAGTTCCGTTTCAGCCCTCCTTGAGGTGACTGGTTGTTAATATCCTGGGCTCTCTAGAGTGAGCCGTTGCCTGAAGCATCGATGTACCATGACTTGTAGTCGATCGACCATGGCAAAGAGGATGATGCTGAAGAGCCCTTGTAGTTGAATATAGTTGGACCCTGAGCACTTGGCTGGAGCTTTGCAGGCCACGTGCTTGCATCTATGGCTCCACGGTATGGGGAAGTTCCTTTGATGTACCATGCTCTGCACCACTTTCTTCAGCCTTCTTCAGTGCGGAGGGCGGCTGGGGAGCTCCTCCATGTAGTTCTTCGATGATGCGCCATGCACTTCGACTCACTGAACCTGCTGATGGTGTTGTGTGGCACCCTCCAGCCGCTCCTGCATGTTTTCCTGTAGTGGTCCGCTGAGGCCAGTGGCTGCACAAGGTGAGTGCCTTTGAGCCCAGGGTCCAGCCTGGGGCGGAAGTTGGTGCTCTGCTTGGTCAACCTGGCTCTCAGCCGCTGCAACACTTCGTCACATGGTTGCCATTGAAGGCCTCATGAGTCTTGAATGCACCAGGAGGTCTTTTCTTCATAGAGCGCTCCACCATCAGCTTGTTGTTCAGTCCGTATCTGCTGCCTTCTCCCAATCATTTCGGACCCAGACGCTTCTTGGCTGCCTCATTCACTCAGTCTGATTAAGACTCTCGAATCATCAAAATAAATACCAACCAGCTAAACACCTCATGGAACTAAAGAAATTGCTTAACCACATATTCATTACAAGGACAAAGATAAGCAAATTGAAGGAGACCTGTGGGATCACCACTATAACCGTCATTGAGCAACCACTTGTTCATGGAAGAATTTGAATCCAGAGCCCTGGCTAATGCACCCACAAACCCAAAGCTATGGCTAAGATACATGGATGACACAGTTTGTGAATTTGGCCCACATGGAAAAGAAAACCTAAACAATTTCGAACGGCACCATAAACAGCACACACCCAAAATCAAGTTCCAATGGAAACGGAAATAAACAAACACAACTACCATTATCTAAAGATGTACGAAATCTACAAAAGAACAGATGGCAACACTGGGGACACACCGTATACCAGAGAGAAAACAACACACAAAACACTACCTCAACGCCAACCATTTCACAGAAGGCACCACGCCAACACAGATAGATTCCGTGCAAAACACTATTACGCAGAACTAAACGCCTGGCAGGCAAGACACATATAAAGACTGAACTGATGACTATCACCTGACTAACGTATTGACAGCCAATGGCTTCCACTAAAAAAAAAAATACCGATTGCTCGATCCAAAAAAAACACAACAAAAGACATAACAGAGACAAGAAGATCGAATAAGACCTATGGAACAGCTGTCCTGCGCCTACATAAGAGGTACTACAGACAAAACTCAGTAAGATACTACACAGGGCATCACATCAAGACTGCCTTCAAAACCAGACAAAAAAATAGAGCGCCATCCTGAAGAACCCCAAAAGAAAATTGTGACCTGAGAAACAAAGCATATATCGAAGTTCCCTGTGCATTTGCCGGCCACATACATTGGACAGCACAATAGCAGAAAGAAAGTACCGCGCTGGATGAACACAAAGAGATGCAC
>BHFT01011925.1:0-37126 GCA_004320025.1 Laticauda laticaudata
TTGTGACAGCAGAAAAGAATTTAAGATTTTACTTCAGCATGGCATGTGCTAGAATAACTTTGCTCTAGTAATTGGAAATAAAGTAGAAACAATTCTGAACCCTAACTGCTCCTTTTTTCTCCCATTCCAATATATTGTGCAAAGGAATTGCACAATTCCTTGGAAAATGTAGAAAAGGAATTATCCTGATACATGTGAAAATAAATTTTTGTACTCTAACCAAGAAATATGCTTAGCTGGATGATTCCATGCTATATACCCAACTAGTACTGGACCTCTTGCTGCCATACCCAGTGATTAGAAATAATTCTACATAATATCCACTTGCTGAAGGAGACCTCAATTGAATCATGTTGCATATAAAGTCTATCGCAAGGAGGCATGGAGGATTAAGCAAATCTCTTCAAAGTAACTGCTCTTGGATTTTGAAGGAGAGGTACTTTGCTGAATATACATAGGTAATCAAGGAACAGTCTAAAAAAAATCAAGACTTTATTCAGTTTTGACCAGAAGAAGAAAAGGCAAGGCGCTATCAGAAAGAAATATGAGCAGAGGTATGCATTGTCACATCCAACCTCTGCAGCTAACTTTCCAGTCCCTTGGTTCCTGGACCATCAAACCGAGTTGACAATGAATGATGGACTAGCTTGGAAAGGGACAAAGCTTTATGTACCCGCAACCCAAAGACGACTGGTACTAAAGTGTAGCCACAACTCCCGGCTGGGAGGCCACTTAGGATTCCTAAAAACCCTACATTAACTGAGAAGACAGTTCTGGTGGCCAAAAATGAAATCCGATGTCGAGGACTATGTAAAAAGTTGTTCAATTTGTGCCACAATGAAACACAGAACTGGAAAACCCCCTGGCCTCCTGCAACAAGTCACTGAACCAACCCAACCTTGGGAAGAAATCGCAATTGACTTTATTGTTGAGCTACCCAAGAGTGAAGGGAATATGCTCATTTGGACTATAATTGACTTAAGGCCCGGTCCCACTGCACTTACGGATACAAAGAGGATGTAAAACGTTAAAAAAAGCTTGTCATCCATTGGAAAACGCTATGCATCCGTTGTGTACTCATTGCATATCGTTATGGTACTACATGCATACGTTTCATTACGCTCTACTCATCAAGCATCGCCACTGCAATTTCATCCGTCACAAGAAGTTCTGAGCGCAGCAAAACTTTGTCAATGATGATTTCCGCTGGCGTACATGTAAAATCGCGAATATATGGGCAGCAACACTTCTATGTGCCGTTTATCTCTTTAATATCATCCGCATGTATCCTCCTCTGCATTCCTCGGCATCCCCTCAACTCACATCTGCTGCAGGCTGAAATGGAAAGAGGAGGAAGAAGAAGATACACGGAACGTCTACACACAGCGTTGTAGCACTGGAAATAGAAAGAGTGTAGAGCGTATGCATCTACAGTATAAAGAAGGATTAAAAATGGACAAACTTTTGTATTCTGGAGATTTTCAGTATATTTAGGATGTTGGAGTTATGTCTAGAGTATCGTTAGACAGGAACACCTACGGCACTAACCGATTTTCCCATAAAAAGGGGGAGAAATCATCTCGATCTCATTATAGTTCAGCAGCCCGGGTTACCAGACTCTTCACCGCTTGGGTCTTGTTCTTCCACATCATCATTGTTCTCGTCACCATGGATCATGACACAGTACGTATTGATAGCTGCGATCATTCCATCACAGAACCAAAAACCTGTTCAGTCTGTTTCAATTTTATACAGAAGGAGAGAAGGAGATGTCCAGAATGCTGTGCTGGTCCAAAGATGATCATGAAAGAAATGGTATTTGTGACTGGTATGACAGTTGATGGTGTAGCTGAGGAGATGAAGACTGCCTCGTGCATATTCCATCACTTCAGATGAGGATGCACCAGCCATGTTTGATGAACTTGTAGGCGTCTGCAACCGACAGGTTGACCAAGCCCAGCCCAACTTCCATCCCAACCGGATGCCTCCTCTCTGGACTGAAGGTGCACTCACTCTGCTGGCACCTTGGCTCTGGAACCACATAAAATATATGCAGTATGCGTGGAGGGTGCCACACAAAGCTAACTCAAGCCAATGTGTCGGAAGTCGTGCACGGCCATCCTTGAACATACCTGAAGAGTCCTCAGTGCCCGGCACCCCTGACACCGGCTGGAGAGCACTTACAGAAGAGTGGCACCGTTGAGCATAGATTGGTAGCAGTGGCCTGCAAAGCTCCCAGCCAACACCTCTAGGGTCCACCTTAATTTCAACTACAAGGCTTTTTTTGTTATACATCCTCTTTATGCCATGGTTGGATCGCTGACTATACAAGTTCACACTACATCCAATCGGCTTTCACGGCAACAGGTAGCTTCAGATAGCCAGTATCGTACCACTAGAAAGTGACCTCAAAGGACTGGGCTGAGACGCAACTCCGTCATCATGGTTTCCAGATCCAGAACCCCCTAACCCACGAGCATGCACCCAGAGATTTGCCCTACCTTCATAGTAGGGTGATGCGACAGGGACTCCCCTCTTCCAGCCGTCCCTCATGAAAGCGTCAGCCTTCAAGATACTGTGCACCCATCGAAGAGGAGATCTTCACTAACGAGGGCTGTCCAGGGCAACCGGTGGTGGATCAAACCCCTTTGGGATCCTGCCCAACAGTGCTTCAGATATTCTCACACCATTGCGCATGACCAGCAGACGGACGTGAAGGCAGCATCCGTGACAGCATTGTCGCATCCTGCAACAATCCGTATCGCCCCCGCTCACACTACCCCACGTTCGCGCTCTCGCCAGAACACGACTTTTGACCGTCAACCAAGGAATGACATCGGAGCCTGTGAATGCAGCAGGACGTAACCTGATAGACCTGTGCGATCTACAGGCACCAACAGAGCTTCACGTTGAAGGGCAAAGAAGCGCGCAACACTCACTAGATCATCGTGGTGCACACTCCCGGAGACGCAGTGGAGTCGGCAAGAACAGGAGATAGACGGCTTAATGGATGCTTCCTTGGCCTGTCTCACTGACACTGATGAGATTGTGCCAATGTATTTGAGTGCTCTACAATGAATAGCAGCATTAATAATAGAGCTTTGTTATATTTTAAAATGTCTTAGATCAACGTGAATAAACTTTTTATTGATAATCAAAGGGTCCCATGTGTGGGCAGCTGGAAGCATGGACTATACGTCCCACTATGCTTTGCCTGGAGTTTATTTTCAACAAGCTATCCTATCTATCCCACAGATGCAAACGCTTAGCCATTTTTTCCAAGTTTTCACCAACCTTGATTGTAAACAAACAATGGAACCAAGTCGTCTTAAGGAGAAGTATAATCCCTTATATTAAACTTCTCTAACTTTATGACTTCTATAAAACGCAAAATATACAAGTCAAGTATTAAGATGTTCTTACAGCAAAGATAAACTTTATTAACTTTACTTAAGTAAATTTTTCGACTTATATCAAAACAAAACACAAACTGAACAAGTAAAGTGTCTCAAGCAAGATAATCTTAACAAAGTACAACTCGTCTCTGACCACTCTCATCATCAGTCACTGAGTCATGTCCTCTCTCAGCTGTTAAGCAGGCAGGGAGACTGTGCGAGCGTGGCTGTGGCTTGACTCTGGTCTATGACACATCGTGCGGTGCCTGCCCGGCGACGGGCTCACCAACACGTGCGATGTGTGTCTCACGGACAGCTCTCCTAGAGCTGACTCCAGTCCGTGAGGCTGAGAGGCTTCATCAAGGGACTTCTCGAGATGTCCACCCAATACTGATGACAGATTGTCCGTTGATGGCCTTTGGCTTGTGGGTGGAGGAAGGAGGATGTAGTGGCGGCTGTCTGGTCTGCAGCTGGGTGGAGAGTGGCGTCTGTGGCGTCCGAGGAACCTGGCCTGGACGGAGTTTGCTGCTTGCCTGTGGGAAGTCCTAGTAGTGGTATTAGGCTTGGTAGGTGAGAGGCTGTTGAAATCCGTGGAAGGCTGTGACTACGCCTGGGGTGGAGGAGCAGACCTGGCGGGTAGGAGCAGCTTCAGCTGTGCCTTGAGGGTTGTGCAGAAGTCCTTGTATCTTCTGCTTCATCACCTGATACTGGGCCTCAGACAGGTCCCTCAGGGTCTGCTGCATGTAGGTGACGAAGTGCTTCCGTCCGAGGATGGGTATGTCGCTCGTGGACCAGCTGAGAGAGAAGTTCTGTGCTGGTCTTGATTGTGTCCCTGATCTCCAACAGCACACTAGTCCTGCCCTCGCAGTCTGCCTCTCGCTGCATCTCTTAGCTGGGTGGGGGTGCGTGCGTGCTTGGCCTCCTGCTGGCTGCTTTTTCCTCCATTTGTGACAGCAGGCGACATCCTCCACGGGATCGCTCAAAGTCTGCTGGCATGGGAGTGCAGCTGTTGGGGGGGGCTCTGCTGTGGGCCCTTGAAGACACCTCGCGCTGGAGAGGTAGTGCTCCCTGGCTGGAAGAGGACTGCTGTCTGGGCTGTCTGAGGGAGAGGTCTAGAGGCTGCTCCTCGGTGGTGATTTCACCCTCAGGAAACTGCACTTGGCCATGCATAATACATCTTCCTGGTCAGTGAGTTGACAGCGGCTGCCCGATTTCTTGAGGTGTAGCTTGCCATACCAGGGTGCATGTGCTTCCACCATTCAAGGAATACTTCTTCAATGTACCCCAGGCTCTTGCGTGCCTTGTCTCTCCAAGCTGCCTGCTTCTTCTTGGTGTCTGCGATCTGTCTGGCCCTTTCTCCAGAGTAACTCGTTCTCCTCAGCCTTTCCAGCACCTCATCCTCATGCTCCATGGAGAACGGTGTTCTGTTTCCTCTCTCCCTCGTGCGTTCCCTTGCGTCTTCCTCCTCTGGCAGGGGCTCAGCCAGGGCTGCAGTGGCTTGAGCATCAGGGCCTGCAGGGCTTCGAGCATCAGGGCCTTCAAGAGGGTAGCACGAGCCCAGATTGGCAGGTGCCTCTAGGGTGAGCAAGCAGGCCTTCAGCAGCAGGGCTTTGAGGGCTTGGTGGCTTCACCCACAACAGCAGCAGCAGCTTCGAGATGCAGTGCCAGGGGGTGGATGTGGTTCTGTCCTTCTTGCCAGGCTGAACCAGTAGGCATGGGCTTCCTCTTCTTGCCTGGAACTGACAACCATGGTGTTCCTGCTAGATGTATGTGGCAGCACATCTTTCCCCTTGTATGCTGACTGCGTGCATGCTGCATCCTTTTATATCCATGGAGCTGATGCAATTCATACTCCCCACATGTGCAGTGAACGCTTTGCATCCGATTGCATCCACGCGGCTTCCCTTTGTTTCCTTCAGCGTCCTGATGCATCCGCTCTCATCTGCTGTGCATCCGCCCTTCTGCTATGCTCGCTTTAAATTCTCCCCCAGAACCCTTTGGAGTGTCATCCGCTTCCATCCACTGTCATCTTGCTAGGTTCCTCATGAACATCTGTTTTAACATCGCGCTACATAACAACCCACCATCGTTCTTTTCCTTCTGTTTATGCAAATTTTTGCTACTTTTTGGAGCGGATGACAACGGATAGAGCCACCCCAAAATTTTGCTCATCCGCTGTGTCCTTTATGCATACGTTTTCGCGCTCGTGGCCAGTAGCACGGCCCTTTATTCTCTAAACAGGCCATTTTATACCTGCAAAGACTTTCATCTGCGAAAAAAATTACAAAGCTGTTCATGAAACATATCTATAGACTACATGAGTAAACGTTAGAGTAATATCAGACAGAGGGGTACAATTTACCGCAAAATTAGGAGAGATTGTGAAATCCATTGGTTCCTCTAAGGGGATGGTCTCAGCTTTCCATCCTGCTTGTAAGCGGAGCAGCAGAGGATGAACGCCATGATTGAACAATACATTAGATGCTATGTGAACCAACAGAAAAATTGGTTGAAGGTGTTAACCTTTGCAGAGTGTGCTTACATAATTGCCGATACATAGCAGCACGGGATTGACTCCATTCCAAATCAACACTGGAATGGATTTTGTCCCGATGCCAGAATTTCCTAGACAACCTCCCTCATCTATGTCACTAACAGAATGGATGAACTCATTAAAGAAAGGGTGGGAAGATACAAAAAAAGCTTTGAAAGAAGCTGCAAAAAATTATAAAAAACAGGTGGATAAACATAGATCCCTTCAACTGCCCTTTAAAGTAAGGGACAAAGTATATTTGTCAACCAAGTATCTTAGGTTGAAACTGTCCAGTAAGAAGCTGGGTCCAAAATTCTTGGGTCCGTTTCCAATTTCAAAAATAATCAGTCCGGTCACTGTCCAATTAAGTCTTCCTCGACTGTTGGGGAAAATTCATTCAGTGTTCTATTGTAGTTTACTGAAACCAGCTATTGCATCAGTGATAAGACCACTGCCAATCGCTCCCCCCGTTAATGGTACAGGGGGAAACATATTATGAAATTCAAAACATTCTCGATTCTAGATTATACCATGACCGATTGCAATATTTGGTCTAATAGAAAGGATACCCCCTCTCAGATGCTAGTTGGGTAGAGTTGGGATGTTCATGCTGAACAATTGGTTAATGAATTCCATGAGGATTTCCCCCACAAACCAAAGGGTCCTCGTGGAGGTGGAAGAAGGGGTTAAGGACAATGTGTTAACCCCTGTATCTGTTTTTTTTTCCTTTTCTTTTCGGAGTTTTCAAGGGGGGGACAGCTGTTAGTTTTAAAGTTCAGCTGTCACATTTCATGGAAGGGGGGGTGGAGGAGTTGAAAAATTCAAGGTTATTCTGCATGCATATTTAGAAATTCTAGTTGCAAGTAATTGGTTCTCATGATTTATGAAGTGTAGAAGTGGGAGGAGAGAAGGTGGATTCTGTGTAACGCGCGAAAATAATATCACTTTGGGAAATTGCCTTTGACATGCCAGATGTTTCTAAATAAATCAATTGGAGAGAAAATGTCTCAGAGTGATTTATATCATGGATACTTTCTGGATGCCTTACAAACAGATCATGACCTCCTCATAAAGTACTGAGAACCACGAACCATGTACAACACATGCTGTCAAGTCAGAACGCCATGCCTACGAATATGCTGACAGCAACAAGCACTCAGTTGCTCTGCTTCCAGACTCTGAGCCACCACAGCAGACAACTCATAATCCTCCCCTGGCCAAGGAGCCTCAGTGTGCTACAGAGGCAACCCCGAAGCCAGTTATGAGTTTCAATTGCACAGCAGTGTGCAACAACACGCTATCCCCTTGTTCATGTCTTCAGATCTGGTTAGCCAACGTCTACCCCGATGGATGCCCAAAAGCAGTGAAGATGTGCGTAATAGTGGATAATCAGAGCACTTGATCACTGTCCAGATCTGCATTCTTCAACCTCTTTGCTGTTCAAAAGGAAGAAGTGCACTTCACAGTATCAATGTACACCATACCACAATGCACAGCGGGGAGAGCTATTGGACTCTGTATAGTGTCATTAGATGGAAATTCCCAGTTCCCACGGCCGCCTTTGTTAGAATGGGATGGGATACCAGATGACCGCAGCCAGATTGCAACATCAGAGGTAGCAAGCAATATACCTCACCTGAAACACATGGCTCATCACTTTCCTGCTCTAGATCCAGTAGCCAAGATTCTGCTTTTGTTGGGAGTAGATGTACCTGATGTTTTTGTTCACAATTAAGTAGTCAAAGGCCCCAAAGGCTCCCCATTTGCCTTCAAGACAGTGCTAGGATGGGGAATCACAAGGATAGTCTGCATCAATCAGCTGCAGGCCCCATCCCAGGCAAATGTCTTCACAACTTCTATCCCAAAAGCTTGCCAACACCCCTTGGAACCGTTGGAAGCAAGAGTACCTGTCCACCCTACAAGGCCGCCAGAAGCAACCAGACTTTCACCAAGAAGCTCTACACCAGACTGGTCACCAACCTAGTGATGCTGCGGGGAAAGGCTGAACTTGGAAGATTGAACCTCAAGCTTTGCATGCTTTGATGCTAGATTACTGTTTATCTTAGTTATATAGTTAATTGATAGTTAGTAGTGGAATTTATAATTCCAGATGAGGAGTGTGCTGTCCAGACAGTATATAGGTAATGGGAATTGAGATAGTTAAGTTAGAATTGGGAGCTGTTCCCTTAAGGGAATGCCTCATGGTAAATGTAATTAATGCATCCTGGCAAATGTACTTCATGTCATGCGATCACATCTGTAATCCTGATTGGTCACTGAATTGACCCTTGGTTGGGTTGGGGGAGGTTCCTTTGCTCTTGCCTGGTGCCTCACCCCCTTGCTCCTTCATTATGGGATGAAAGATCACTATTCTTTTACACTATGAAGTCAGCTATGCAAAGAATNTATATTTGAGGATGCCTGGTGATCCAATAAAGAAACTTTGTATGGAAGCCTTTGTAGAGTTGTCTGTCTGTCTTTATATTCAGCCAGCAGTTTAAAGACAGAACAAATATACTAGTGAAGAATTTGGGGCTATCAAGAGGAAATGTCTTAACCAAGAGCAAGATTGACAATGTCCTGATTCCAGTTGCTCCTCGTAATTCCGCTGAAATGGAAGCTGAGGCTTCTCCTTCCCCCCGCCCCAAATAACCATGGATTGCATCTTATAATCTCTTCTCAAAGGTAAATGTATTTATTTAATTAAAATATTCAAAAACATACATTTTATAGAATTACCATTAGCCATTAGCCAAATTTAAACAAATTTCCAATATAAGGACATTTTTTCTCAAATGGTTTGGAAAGCTGAAAATTATAATGAACTGAAACATTTAAATATAGTTGCACAAAATAAGATTAACTGACATAAATACTATACTAAAATCCAATATCATGTTTAAGTGGTTAATTTCTTTTGTACAGTTCATGTATGTACACTAAAAAAAGCTTTAAATACAAGGACAGCAATTTCAATCCTGAAGAAAGACAAGGTAATGAATTTTGCTGCATGCCACAAGAATACACATTTGACTGGCTCCAGAACATCCCTTCTACAAATAGCAGGCCACTTTCTGTTCATATATGTGATGTAGATCCAGCAAAGTCCTCCCTAGAGGTAGAAGAAATGAAATTTTACCAATTCGTCATTGATAACCCCTAGGTCACTTCCCACACTGTTCTGGGAAATTGCTAGAGTCTAATGAGAAAAAAAAGATGGAACATCACCTCTTTAAAAGACAGTGTTGAACTCACAAGAACTTTGGGATCTAGCCAGATGTGGTATTCTGACCAGTTCTGGAGAACTGGTAGCAGAAATTTTGAGTAGTTCAAAAAACCAGCAAATACCACCTCTGACTGGAGATTTTACAGTATCCTTCCCTGCCACGCCCACCAAGCCACGCCCACAGAACTGGGAGTAAAAAAAAAATGAATCCCACCACTGGATCTAGCCCATGATTTGACTAGCTATTAAGCAACCCATTTTCTACATATGTGGTAAACAAGGTAGCTGTAGATTCCAGGGGAAGAGTTTTTGCTTTAACTGCGCTTTCACTCACTTTCATGCTCCAACATCTGAAGTGGTTGCTTGGTATCTGTAGCAATACAGTTTGTTGTCTGCTCCACCACTCAGCAGCAACTATAACAGAGGAGGAGAGGATCAAATTATAATAAGACTCTATTATAAACTATCTTTCCAACAAAGGGGATAAAAATGCAAGGTAACAAAGTCCACGAAAACTGTATTATTTAAATAATAAAAAATCACCATGACTTTTTTTTTCTCAATAATTTCCAAATAGCAGGAAATATTCTTCTAATAGCATTAACGCTAATATGGAAAAAACATAGAAAAAATATTAACATGTTTGATTATTATATCATCAGATTAAGATCTTCAAAGCATTGAGACAAAAAAAAAATCAGTAACATGATTCAAAATGTAGTACATCCCTGGAAAGTCTCTATTTCTGTACTTGAAAAAGAAGTGTCTTTATAAGCAATAATATTTATAATTGCTTTGTCATGTTCTGTTTCTTGTCATGCAACTCCAGCTCAATTTTGTACCATGACTTTGGCTAGATTAACCATGCTTTAACAAAATGCATCAATTTAATTTAATAAAAATAATTAACACAACATAGGAACCACTCAACTCCAAATTGACTCTGGGCAGTGTACAGTACAGAAAGTATTGTGCAGAAAGTACAATACAATAATTAGAAATAAAAAATAAATAAAAACAAGGACCAACAGTGAGTCTAGCTAACCACACCTCCACAGAATCTGAGAGAAGCCCCACAATACCCTAAGCAAGGTCTGGAAGAATAGCCAGGTGTTTAAGGCTTTCCAGATGCCATCAGAGGAGACAAAACTCAGTAGCACTTTTTTTTGCAGCTGTTGATAAAAATAGGATCCATAACATGATCGCCAACGTCTGATGACGGATATGGCACAGGAAGATCAGAGTAGCAGCCACAGACAACAGATAAAGTACACTTCCTGATTCACAGGAGATGATACTGTTTAATTGAAGGGCCTCAGCCTGCCTAACCTCTTTTATATCAAACCAGCCAGTCTGATACCATGGAGAATTGGATCCAGAAGCATACCAATAACCAGTGCAACTGACAAAGCAGAAATGTTCCAGGTGCATATCAAAGCATGTCTATCACCACCCACATCGCTGCATTCTGGATCAGCTGGAGCTTCTAGGTATCTTTAAGGGCACCCTCGTGGAGAGAGCACTGTAGTCTAGGAATCAGTGGTTTATTTAGCAAGTCTTGTTAAACAATCACTTGTACCATACTCACTTCACATGAGAAGTGACTATTTAACAAGACTTGCTAAGTAAACCATCATGGTTTGACTCCTAAATGTTAAATCATAAACAGAAGGGAGTTTCAGTAGGAAATAAATGAACGCATACAAGAGTAACAGTAATTTGCAATGTAGAATGGCCATGTTAATATTACATTTAAGCAAAAATGAAAAAAATCACATTATGTTCTTTTAATCAGGACATTCTAAGGTAACCTTTGGTCTATCTAAATACCAGAAAGATGAGAATTAATGCAAAGTTTGGAGAAAGGTAAAGCTTATCCTATAAAGTAAAAATGTTATCTAATTGTTCTATAAACCCCTGACTCTAAAAGGTTTAGCTTATTTTGTTAGTGTGTAGTGGAGGGGCTGCAGCCGCTTGGGAATTTTGCAAAGAGATCTTTCTACAAAATTAGCTGAATCACAATTCAATTCAATTCAAAAAACAAAAACACCAAACCCGGATGTAAGAATGAGAAGGAAGGAAATAAATACTTTGGATCTATTGAAACTCACTTCCAGTTTGCTATCTTTTTCTTCAGCCAGTTTTTATTAACACAGCTTCCCCTTGGTTCAATTGTTTTGGTTTGGAGAAAAAATGCATTCTACATATTTCTGTGTGTAATAGCTGGGATGAGATTGGGGAAGAGGACAGGGCCCTTGGGACCGCAAGCTCAACTGTTTATGATATCCATGTCCCTTCTGGCTTGTCAAGGCCGTTAGGGAGGTGGCATGTAATTGGATCCATGCAGCAGTGGCAGTCTTTTTGAAGGAAGGGTGGTTCAGTCTGCCTTGAAGGAAGCCCAGTGCACCTTCTCTTGAAAAAGCTATTGATGGATCCAGCAGTGTGGAAAGTGTATCCTGTCTTCAATTGTCCTTTTAAAGAAGTGGCTGGGCTAAGGCTCCAGATGGCCCTTTTGGGAAAAAGATTATCCAGAGTTGGGATGGAGTGGTGCTGCCATCCTCATTCTCCCGGATCCCTCAGTGGCTTTCAGTTGATCATGGTGTCCTTCTGGACTGTCTGTAAGGATTAGGAGGGGGTAGTGTGGCGTGGAAGTGCTTCTCTCCCTTTCTTTGTGGGCAGTACCGTTCTAATCAACTGGGATGAGAGGGGTTGAAACTGAAGCCCCTAATTTGTGGGGCGTTTTAAGTCTTAATACTTTTACTCCTTCTATGTGTGAGTAATCCACTGATTTGGGGTTGAAAACAATGCTGTCAAAATCTTGTTTAAGTGTTTGGTCAGAGATTGAATGGAGAGGAACAGATTCAGGCACAACCCTAACAAAACTGAGTGACTTCAATATTTAAAGAGTGGGGTTACAAATCCCCATTTGTAGGCAATCTGAATTTTTCTAGACTCACAATTTATCTTCAAAGAACAGATGACAGCTGTGGCCATGGAGGCCTTTGCACTGATCATTCACACCCCAATCACCGCATAGGATGACTACTGCAATGTGCTGTAGACAGGACTGCCCCAGGAAACCATTTGGAAAATGCAGCTAGTCCAAAATAGAGAATGTGAACGATGCTGAGGATGCTGTGATATGCCTGTTTAACACTTCTGTTCCACAAGCTTCACCACTTACTTCATTTTCAGATACCAGTTCCTTTATGACTACAATTGTGCTCCATTTTACAACTTTTCTTGCCACAGTTAAATGAATCACTGTAGTTAAGTTTGTAACGCAGTTGTTAAATGCATCTGTTTTCCACATTGCCTTTGCTTGTCAGAAGATCATATGATCCCCAAGGCACTGCAACTGTTATAAATATGAATCAGTTGCCAGGCATCTAAATTCTGATCACGTGACCACAGAGATGCTGCAATAGTTATAAGTGTGAAAAATGGTCATGTCACTTTTTTCAATGTCACTGTAACTTTAAATGCTCACTACTTGTGCAGACTTACACGGTACCAATGTAATTTCAATCTTTCATAATCTCTCATAAAATTAGTATTTAAAAAAGGCTTTCATGGCATAGGACCTTGCTGTTTGAGGAATTATCTATCTAAAACCCATCCTGTACAATCCTATAAAGTAAATACATTCTATGTCCCAACAATCAAACACTGTCATTTGATGGGAGTCAGGAAGCTGGCCTTCTCTGTCATGGTAACTGCCCCTCATTTTTATAGAAGATTCCTGGGGTTTAAATTATCTTAGCCCTTTGAGATAATCTTGGAGAATTTAAGGAGCTGTTTCATTCCAAAACAACAAATTGTATTTATTCTGCCTAGTTTGGAGGCATTAAGAAAAAAAGGAATGCCTTAAGTTCCTTGAAGATTTAAATCGTCTAACTACCACTCCTAACATATTGCAATGTCTGAACCAACCATCTGAGGTATCACGTTACTTGACTTTAAAAACAAGTGGAATCCTAGCCCTAAGAAAATTGACTCCACCCCTTTACTACCTGGGCTATTTTACCCTTTTGTGACATTTATACATAAGCATGCATTCATGTGAGATTCATGTGGGTTTTCATATGCAATACTAACTTCTGTACCTTTTAACATTAAGTTCAATTAATTTTAAGTGTTCTTTTGTGAGTTTAGTGGATAGTGGCTGAGAAGAAGCACCTATTTCCATAATTAAAGATTTTCAATGCCCACATTCAATGCCTGCATGTCTCATATTTGTTCAGTCACCTGTCTCTCTACACATCCAAATTTACATGTTCAAGTGAACAGAGGATACTGACAACAGTCCTGGAATATTTTATGTAATGTAGAATTAAACATTAGCTCTCTTCTCAGTTTTTATCAAGATTCTATACTTTCTTGAAATATCAATTCTTACCCCAGCTTCAGTCCACTCCACACAGAAAACTTTGTCTTCATGAGCCGCCAAGTCATAAAGAGGAGCTTTGCAACTGATGAGATACAGATTATTAAAGCCAGTTTTAGTGTTGTTAATTATGTGGTGTGACTCTGATGGTTCTTTATTGAAAAGTTCCCTCTCAATCCATTTTGTCTCCAACTCCTCTTTCTCTATTTTCTTTTTCTTTAAATATATATCTACTAGGACACACATATTGTCCACCCATCTGAGATGAAACAAAAATCTTACTTAAATGAATCTTGATTCCTGATAAGGTCCATATAGGTATTCCATTTTCTTTTCTATGATATTTTTTTTCAATTTCCCAATGTACCATGTAGCTTTTTCAAAAACAGGCATGGTATGATAGCCTTGCAAATGATTTAGTACTAAATTCAAATTAAAAAAACACGTTGGGCTCAATTCAGAAGCTAAAGTGAATATATCACTTTACTTATTTTGTTTTATTTTATTTTATTTTATTTATATGCTGGCCATCTAAGTCACTGGACTCTGAGCAGCTTACAATGTCATGTACTGCAAATGCTTTCTGGTAGAGAATTTGGAGGCATGTTCAGCCTACCAAGAGTATCTGTATTTATCAACTAATGGGTATATTTTAAAGCAAGAACTTTCAAAACCCTAAAACTGCAGTTCATTTTGCATGTCATATACCATGTTTCTCTGAAAATATGACATACCCCAAAAACAAGCCCTAGCCTGATTTTCATGCCTGCCCTTAATATAAGCCCTACCCAAAATAAGCCCTAATTAAGCCCTGCCCATTGCCTGGTTGTACAAGGTACATATGTAAAAATCAAGATAGGGCGGGGGTGAGGCTGCCCCATGTACCCCACACCCGTTTACCTTAGTAACTCAACAGTCACACCCAAATGCCCTGGCACCTGTTGTGATGCTGCCTGACTTCTTCTGTGGTTGCTTATGGTGGCCAGATGCCGCGTGGTTCATCACACCAGTGCTGCTGCTTGCAGCATGGCTCATCGCACCAGTGCTGCTGCTCATGGCAGGAAGCCATGTGGCACATCATGCCAGAGTTGCTGCTTGTGGCAGGAGGCCGGGTGGCACATTGTGCCAGTGTCATTGCTCACCGCAGGCCATGTGGTTTATTGCACCAGTGCTGCTGGCTCATGGTAGGCCGCTGTATGCCTCATTGCCCCAGTGCTGCTGCTTGTGTCGCAATGGCTCCACACACATGCAGCCTCCTGCTGTGAGCATCGGTGCAACAAGCCATGCAGCTCATGGCTGAGAGTGGCTGCAGAAGTCAGGCAGTGGCGCAACAGGTGTTGGGGCATGGGAGGCCTGGCTGCAGTGATCTTAAAGTAAACGGGTCAGATATTTCCTGAAAATAAGACCTGATGCTTATTTTGCCCCTCTTCCTCCCCAAAAAAGACCTGGTCTTATTTGGGGTAAACATGGTAGTAATCTGAAATCATATATAAAATGCAACAAATGAGAACTTCAGATTTTATCTTACCTTCTTATATCCCAAAGTTTGACAATGTTATCTAAAGAACCAGAGATAAGTTGCTGCTCATGAGTAGGAGACCATTTCACTGAAGTTACCCAGCCAGTATGAGAGGTGAGAGAAAGTAATACCAGAGAGCCATCTGAAACAAGATAGATTCAATAGCAACAAGGTATAATATAGCACACAATTTATAGTTATGAAAAAGAAATCAAGATAAATGCATACTTGATATAGAAGCTTGTAATGGTCTTTCTGGGAAAAAAAGCCGGAAATATGAACACTTATTCCTTTGTAGGTTTCTGATTTTAGTTTGCTAAGGCAAAAGTTGACATGCAGTTTAGTGTAGGGATGCTGGACTATGGATGAGGAAAAATGAGTCCTAGTCTAGTCTTAGGCACTCAACCAGTTGAGTGATCTGTTCTCAACCCATAATGAAATGTGGGAAAGACCTCGGGAGAGAAGGAGAAGAGATGCTGGCTAGCTAACATCAGATAACAGAAGGCATAGCTGGATAGTGGGTGGGACAAGAGACTTGGAAAGCCCTCCTTTTTCTTGAGCAGTAAAGGAGATGGCAGATTTGTACATTTAGACTTGCATAGTTGTTATACTGTAGCCTTAGAGTAAAGCAGAATTACTTCATCTGGTTGCTTTCCTATCTGCTATTAGCCTCCCAAGTCGACCAAACAGGGGGGAAAACAATTGAGCTAAACTACTTTATCTTAAGGCTACAGTAAAGCCTGAAAGTATAAATCTCCGACAGTCACTTTTTATCACCTGAATAGTTTAGAGTGGATCTCTTTAAAATTTCTTTCTCTGCCCATTACCTAGTTATGGACGACTCATCCTTTTATCTGATCATTCCCTAGGCAGCATTCCTCTCCTCCCCCAGCCCCCTTTTATTATGGTTATTCTCATGTTCCATTATATCACTGATATCACTCTGGCAAGCCTGGAGGTACAATTCTCCCACCATTTCTTTTACAGTCCAAGTCTTTTGCTCTGCCCACTATCCAGCTGTGGGCTATGCCTTTTCAGATCTGACCATTCCCAAGGCAGCATCTTTTTGGCCTATTACTCAAGGTGTTTCCCACATACCATCACACAGCCCTACAAAGACATTCCATCAAACCATTTTCAAAAATGTTGCCAAGAAAATTTCAGGGATCTGTCAATAGTTCCCAATAGCCAACATTAACTTGAAGTGACCACTGTCACTTCAAGGTAGCCCAGACAGGAAACCAAAAATGTTAATAATACTACCTTTGTTGTAAGCTTGCAGTATGAAAAGCATTTTCCCCTCTCTTCCTTTACTTTCCAGAGAACTAGGCAGGGACCTTTTTGAGATCATTACTCTCCCTCCTTCCTTCTTTGGACTAAAATTTTGCTTATCAGATAGTTGTCTAGGTTGCACTCTTTCTCCTGTTTCCTAAAATTATTCTTACAACCAAATAACTAAGACAGGGTAGAAGACAGATGGTATCTCAGCTATACAGAGAATGATAGGGGAATAATCCTAACACAGTCTTACCTGTGCTGTTTGCAATCACCATTCCAGAGCTCAGCCACTCATGAGCTGAATAATTTCCTTCAAAATGTAAACTATATTGTTAAAGTGTCATGATACTGATTCAACTATGGAAACAAGACCCCTATTGGCCATCAGGAGAGATAGGGGAAGCTGCCATATCATGGTATGACGAGCAGAAATGTAGCAAAGAATAAGGTAGAGATCTTTCCCATCATCCCAACTCTAACCTTGACTCTTTGGCCTGGAAATGCTAGGATCTTCTGCATGTAAAATATGTCCTCTATAATTGTGTTTGCAAGAAAAGGCCGAGAAGGTGAGACATGGCCATTACTTTTCTGCTACATCAAGAATGCCACATTATTATTCAAGGAATAATAACCGATGTAGGCAGACATTACAGAGTTTCTCAATTCGACAGTTGACATGTGAGTAGCGACTCCTGGTTCGGAAGCCTTATTAGAAAGCACATTGCAAAGTACATGAACTCTGTACAATGCAAAGTCAATTACTCAGCTCAGTAAATGAGTGACCTTAAACTTGAATAATCAAGGCACTGAACTTCTACTCACCTTTGCTCCGAGGATCCCATAACCGAATGTGTCTGTCAGTGCTCCCTGAGGCTATATGCCGACAAAGTGGTGAATAGGCTATAGAATTAAACACTTTGTTTCCTGTCTACAATACAATAAAAAATGTGATGTAGCATTTTATAGAAATCCCCTTTTGGAAAAAAGACATTAAATTAAATGAATTAAAGTCATGTTAAAGTGGCATTTACCAAAGTAGATTTAAAGCTTCCAGTTTCAACATCCCAAATTTTAATGGTGTGGTCCCATGAAGCACTGTAGATTTCATCTGTATCTGACCAAAGTACGGAAGACACAGATTCTGTATGACCAGAGAGGGTTGCAACAGGAGTCTAGACATGAGGAATAAAGACCGCTAAAAAAAATAGGTAACAGTGGGTTTCTTATAAATGGAAAAATATGATTATCAATTAAAAACTAGATTGGGGAAGTGAACTGGAATGTCCCAGTGGAAGACAACTTCCAAACAACTTCCCTAGTTGCCAAGTAACATGGAATTTTCTAAGAGCTTGAGAGAGATGTTACTTTAGAAAGCATTAGCAGAACATATTGGTATATGGGCAGATGAGAACCTTGGTATGTCTTAGTTATAGTTACATTACTTGCGAGTTCAATTATTTAAGTGAATTGTGAATAAGCATGCCATGTGAAATACTGGTGGAAGAAAATTGAACTTTTGATATAAAGCTCTTTGGGAAGTCTTAAAATAATAGGCAGCTACAGCAAATTTCATTTTGAAGTAAAGGCCGGGGGAGGAGTCAGTCATCAATCCTGGCAACTGTCCATAAGAAAAACTGCCAGGCCAAGTCTGATTCCACTCATTCCTTTCTTACTCTTGTTAGTCCCAGCTGCTCAGTTTTTTGCTTTTTCCTTGGTCTGTTCACTACTTCCTCCATCTCTGCTTCATCCTCTTCATCAGTAGGCACTGAAATGAAAAATGAGATAGGACAAAAACAGGGAGGGCAATAATACACTCACAATCTCAAATAAACATAAGTAGCCTAAATTAGCTATGAATTATTATTTATTTCTTGGGGTACAACACATTTTCAAAGCTCATTGCAGGAAATGAGAGAAACGATCTGGATCTTTTCTTGGATGTTATTAAGCTGCCTGCCTACTTATCTATCCATCCATCCATCTACCTACCTATCTTCTACCTACCTAACCTACCTATTATCACTTTCTTATGCACTGTCCTCAACTTTATGGAATGTAGAGAATAATTCAAATCCAGCCTCTTGAAAAAGACCAACTTGTTTTGCCCAGAAATGTTCAATCTCTAATGTCTTGAGTTTAACCAGATAATTAAAAAAATATTTAATTATGAAATCCACCTTGCTAACAACCCTTCTGTAATGAAAAAGTCAAGTCTTCATTTCTTTATTATATAAATGAAATTAAATGGGATGGAACTAAAGTTGAATTTCATTTATTCAGGCTTCTCAGCATGAAATTGGCTTAATATATGCTTTGTATACACACTGCTCAAAAAAAATAAAGGGAACACAAAAATAAGACATTCTAGTTCTGAATGAATGAAATATTCTTAATAAATACTTTGTTCATTGCATAATTGAATGTGCTGACAACAAACTCACACAAAAATTATCAATGGAAATCAAACTTAGCAACCCATGGAGGTCTGGATTTGGAGTTACACTCAAAATTAAAGTGGAAAAAAACACTACAGGCTGATGCAACTTTGATGTAATGTCCTTCAAAACAAGTCAAAATGAGGCTAGTAGTGGTGGGTGGCCTCCACGTGCCTCTATAACCCTCCCTACAATGCCTGGGGCATGTCTCCTGATGAGATGCAGGTGGTCTCCTGAGGGATCTCCTCTCACACCTGGATAAAGCATCCCCCAACTCCTGGACAGTCTGTGGTGCAACGTGGCATCGGTGGAATGGAGCGAGACATAATGTCCCAGATGTGCTCAATTGGATTCAGGTCTGGGGAACGGGCCGGCCAGTCCATAGCATCAAATGTCTTGTCTTGCAGGAACTGCTGACACACTCCTGCCACATGAGATCGAGCATTAGGAGGCACCCAGGGCTAACCACACCAGCATATGATCTCACAAGGGGCCTGAGGATCTCATCTCGGTACCTAATGGCAGTCAGGCTACCTCTGGCGAGCACATGGAGGGCTGTGCAGCCCCCTAAATACCACACCCACCATTACTGACCCACTGCCAAACCGGTATGCTGAAGGATGTTGCAGGCAGCAGAACGTTCTCCACAGCGTCTCCAGACCCTGTCACGTCCTGTCACATTGTGCTGCAGTGTGAACCTGCTTTCATCTGTAGAAGAGCACAGGGCGCCAGTGGCGAATTTGCCAATCTTTGATGTTCTCTGGCAAATGCCAAACGTCCTGAACGGTATTGGACTGTAAGCACAACCCCCATCTGTGGACGTCGGGCCCTCATACCACCCTCAGGGAGTCTGTTTCTGACCGTTTGAGCAGCCACATGCACATTTGTGGCCCGCTGGAGAGGTCATTTTGCAAAGCTCTGGCAGTGCTACTGGCCCTGTCCCTCCTTGAACAAAGGCGGAGGTTAAGCGGTCCTGATGCTGGGTTGTTGCCCTCCTATGGCCTCCTCCAACGTCTCCTGATGTACTGGCCTGTCTCCTGGTTAGCCCCCCTGCAATGCTCTGGACACTACGCTAACAGACACAGCAACCTTCTTGCCACAGCTCGCATTGATGTGCCATCCTGGATGAGCTGCACTACTGAGCCATTTGTGTGGGTTGTAGATTCCGTCTCATGCTACACTAGAGTGAAAGCAACGCCAGCATTCAAAGTGACCAAAACCATCAGGCAGAAAGCATAGGACCTGAGAAGTGGTCTGTGGTTACCACCTGCAGAACCACTCCTTTATTGGGATGTCTTGCGAACTGCCTATGCTTTCAAATGTTGTCTATTCTATTTGCACAACAGCATGTGAAATTGGATTGTCAATCAGTGTTGCTAATCAAGTGGACAGTTTGATTTCACAGAAGTGTGATTGACTTGGAGTTACATTGTGTTGTTTAAGTGTTCCATTTATTTTTTGAGCAGTGTATACACTGAAAAGTTGCATTTGAATTGTCTGTAGATAACAAACACAACATGTTTGCACAGTGGAAGTATACTCACAACTGTTAGGAAGATGGGTGTGTTGGAGGAGTGAATTGTGGGAAAATCTAAAACTTACCTGCAGACCATATCTTCAGCATTTTATCCCAGGAGCCACTGCAAAACTAATAAAAAGCACAATATTTGAATAAAAAGGTAAATATCTGATCTGATCTGATTCCAGCCTAAATTCATATGCTTGCGTTCAAGCCAGATTTGCACTGAATCCAGGGAAAGTTCCTCCTCATCAGCTCTCCCCCATTTGTCCAATTTGCCCTAGTAGAGTTGCTGCAGCAACAGAGAAGCTGATTTTCCAATTAGTTCCAGACATTGCCCACGCAGGGAGGAATGAAGAAGGGAACAATGTGAGTTGTGTGGCTTACAGGGGAGGATTCCTTGATTCCCTTCATTAGCTGCAGCTGGGAACACAGTGTTTAAAAAGGGAGTTTGCGTACAGCAACTTGTTGAAAACAAATTGTGTATTATCTTGTTTTGTCGAAGCTTATCTGGGTTCCTGGCATCTTCCCAACTGTGTGTTTTATTGGCCTTTGAAATCTGCAATTCCTTATCCTGCCCTGTCCAGATAATTGCTGCAGCATGGTTAGTGTGGATTTTTATTTACAGTTTATATGTACTTTGTTTTCGGATTGAATTTTCTCCACTAAAAAGACTGTTCTTGGGAGAGGTTTTACTCCAGCCGAAGGTAACTGGACATTGGGAGCAAAGTTGGAGGTATTAAAGGGACTTTTCTTACTTATGTAACTGTATTGCCTTGATGCCACACCCCGGATCATCACACTATATATATAAATATATATATAGGTATATATATATGTATACGTACACACACACACACACACATCCTTTCCCCTACCTGAACCCACACCCTTTTGCAAATTCTAAACATCTGTATTTCATTAAAACCTCAGAAGCAAATCCTTGGCAATTATAACTAATGTTATTTAAAAATAATTGGAGGGCCAATGCAAGCCATCATCTTACAAGACCTGTGATGGAATGTTACCAAGATTCCCAGGAGGGTAGGAAGACATTCCAGAAGACCAAGAGACAATGCAGTTTAGTTAGTTTATGTGAGAGAAAGTGGGTGCAGATAAGTCCTCCCTAATAGTTCTTGAGATATATGATTTATGGTGCAAGTAGTCTGCTTTTGTTTGGCAAGATTTCTAGTCTGTAAGTGAGGAGCAATAAAGAAATCAGCTCACAAGAATCACAATCTGTCTTTCTTAAGTTTTCAGAGCCTGACAAGGCCATGTCATGAAGTTTTGATCTGAATGTTCAAAAGAACTAGAGTAGTACTTAGAATACAACACACCTGTCTACTTTTTAGAACATGAAAGCAGAGGAGAAAGGCATATAACTTACTTTGGTCCTTGAACTATCCACAGCTACAGATTCTACACTTCCTGCATGTCCCCTGCAGCAATGAAGAGCCCTCACTTTGTTCCTTTCCACATTCCATTCCCAGAGTAAGATAGTCTGGTCCATAGAGGCAGTGAGCAAGAAGCATGACAAGCTGTCTGAAGAATACAGGCAAGAATGGAAATACTGTACACATTTCCTAAACGAATCATCCAAATTCACTCTACCCCAGAATCAGGTAATAGGATAAAAAAAGCAAAATGGTACAGCAAAACCACAATCAGATTCAGGGTATTTAAAATGGGACACTGCATTATACCTAAAGGAAATATAATACATACATTTTAAGGAATAAGAAGATCAGTGGTAATCCATAAGTACTGATTACTATTGTATGAGCCAATAATCCTATATAAGCATTATCTGTCTGAAAAAGTAATAGGAATATATGGGACTCTGAGAATCATTTAACCTGCCTGTTAAATAAGCATCTCTTAGCCCTTGAAGGACAACCTGTTAAGACAGAGGTTACCTATGTTTCTAAAAGGGAAATCTAGCTATTGCTTTAAAATCTGGTTGTTTTCTATTTTACTTTTCAATAAACTAATGGAATCCAGCTGCTATATTCCTTTGCATCTAGCTGAAATGCCAACATGGATCAATGTTGCATAAACTTACACTGCTAAGAACACAACACTTTCTGGCTGTAAATTAAAGAGACACGTATTCACATCTATGACAGAAGCACAGCTGAAGGATAAAAGCCAGTCAAACACCCTCTTTTATACTAAAGCTGGGTCCCTTTCACTAAATCTACAGTAAAAATTAAGCCACATTTTAATGCATTTTAAAATAGCACGTAGCTCAGCCTTAAATAACATAAACGCTCCCCCCTTCCCCAGTTTCATGAATTGTCTCTCAAAAACAAGAGACCAGGAGAAATGTTATGACTTCAGGTAAGCAGAAGTCTGAAGCCTCTTGCACTATTGTTCCTGCATGTAAACAACACCAGGACAACAGTAACACAGACCAGTCAAATCAGTGAAAGATATGAATGCTGCAGATCTTTTTTCAAAAAAACAAAACAAAACCTCCATTAACAAATGTGAAAGTTTTTTTTTTTTAAATGAAGATTTAACAATAGAGACAGCCACCACCTCGTAGAATTCAAAACAGTAACCAAAAAATCCTGAGCTGACTATAATAAAAGTCTGTCATAAGATTTTTTACAAAATCTATTTTCCCTACAATGAATTTTATTTACCTTTTTTAATCCAAGCTACATCTTTTACCACATCTACATGCCCAGCAAGTGTCATGATAGGTTTGCCTTCTACTGACCAAATCCGGGAAGTCTGATCATAGGAACCAGTCAAGATCCTATGAAAGTCAGAAGTAGAGAACATTTTTGAAGGTGTGCACAGCAGTTTTGCCTCAAAAAATTTCAATTATATCCACTGAACAGAACTTTCAGATTCTATGCAAAGCCATATTTTTGTAAATATAATACCAAGATGTGACTGGTAATGAGTTATAAACACTGTGCATAGTTCAAAGCAACCAGCATTCCATTTTTTTTCTATAAAAATATAGCTATTACCCAATAATTCTTATTGTTCATATAACCATAAAGCAACCATTACAGTTTATTATGTAAATTGCATATCAAGGTGTTTATAATGTTCAAACACCATTTGCACTGTTTAGAAATTCTGTATTTGTGATTTGTACCAAAAACAATTTAAGTCAGGCCAGAATTTGGCTATTACAAATCTGAAAATTTACTACCAACACCACCCCATACTCATCCATTCTCCCATTAATTTACAAAGAAAAAAGAAAATCATGGCAAATAAAGTAATCATATTTTGTCTTGCCAATCCTTTTCTGAGAAAAAGAGCCACTAACATAACATGCATACTTAATACATCCACTCAGTTTAAAGCAACAGTATAGTTATTTTGGGGAATTTGTCTGGAAAAAATGGAAGGAGCATATTGTAATTTAAGCTTTCTATCCTTATTCTTGAGGCCTCAACTTTTTCTAGCAACTGTATATCTGGAAACACCATCTTAACCTTATTGGTGATGCCATTTAATTTCACTGCTTCATTTTTTTTCTTTTAATGACCTGGTAATCTTTGCATCAGAGTGGAGTCGGAACAACTAAATGGAGTTCACGCATTTCCTGGCCGGATACCCTTCCTGACACCTATGTGGAGTTCGCAGCAGACTGCATCCAGAGAGAGAAATATCTGCTGCTATCTAGGCTCAAATTCAATTCACAGTGTGCAGCAAGAGCTCTACCTATAGGCCACTGCACTGCTCAATTTCACTGCTTTATATGTTTATGAAAATGAATTAATATAAATTTTCTTTATTTTGCTGGCTTATATTAGTGTAGGATAAACCCGCATTGAATGCATCAACTTACCTAAAACCCCGATTTAGGGAAGGAAGATGGATTATGACAATTTCTGAAAGAAGTATCAGTGCCTCAGAGAAATTAAATCTTAAAATGGATTTAAAAACTTTTGGCAAGGGACAATGACAATACTAATACAACTATTATGGAATGAGCATCTCATTCCTAAACTATTGATACACAGAAGAGAGAAAGGGGCAAGGAAAAATGGATAAACTTCTAGAACAGTAAAGCAAAGCAACCTATTTACAAGGAAAGCAAACTTATATGTGATACAGTAAGCTGTATCAGAAATCAAAAAGAGCCAAAAGCAAATTTAAAAATAACTGGCCATTCTTCTGTAGCTTCAATGGAACTGATCCAGTCATCATGTAGCATGCATTCTTCAGGCTGGGGTGCTGTATGTTTCTCTACATATTCAATTTCCACTACATCTTCCTGTACACAGAAGAAACAAAGAAAAATCAACTACTGTACTATAAAACAAAAACTAAGAGATAAGAGATTAAATCTACAATCCCACTTCCTAGGAATGGAAAACATGTTGCTGTATTAAATATATCCCATCAATCCTAATCAACATGGCCAGTGCTTAGGAATGCTAGGAGGTTTTATCATCACCATCTAGAAAATGACAACTTCTTGTTTTTAAGGTTATACATTTAACTGTATTTTTGACCAGTACAAACTTCATACTACTATTCTGATTGTAACTCAGTAATGTCCACCATGGAATTGACAGGTTCCAAAATTCAAATGCAACAGATGAGCGAATGGGCAGTGGCATGCTGATTTGTAAATAGATGAGCGAATGGGCAGTGGCATGTTGATTTGTAAATATGGTCCCTTGATTCCACTGAACCGCAACAAGGGACAGTAACTTGTCTTCCATCAGCATTAACAGCTACATAGGAATGGATCTGATTTTTTTCTTCCTTCCAAATATGTTCCAGATCAGCAGTCGCCAACTAGTGGGCTGCGAGAAAATTTTGGTGGGCCGCAGAGAAATCTCACCCCAAAGCAATTAATCCAGGCTGCGCAGAAACACAAGGCTGCTCAGCCCACATGGCCTGAGGGAACCCTCCACACCCACTCATTCCTTACCCAGCAAACTTGTCTGCTAAGTTGCTATTTTTCCTTTCCGACCATCATCTGTTCTGCTGTGCCGGGAGATTTAGATTAGCTAGGAAGCAGCAAATGGTTGGATTTCTTGCTTTCTAGCTAAGCACAGCCGAACCTTCCTTAGGACTGAGGTTTGCTTGCAAGCAAATTCATTGCAGACTCACGGCAAGCAAATTTGAGAGACTGAGCTAGCTGATGGCAGATAGAAAGATCATTGAATGATTCTGTGAGCAACTCAATCTGCCTGCTTTGCCTGATTTTGGATAAAAGTTGCTCTTTTTTAATAAAAAATTCAATATTTATACATTTATAATATTTACATACAATCCATGCCCAGCCAGTCACATGACCACCCAACCACATGCACAAATTAGACCACGCCCACAGAACCAGTTAGTGGTCCCTGGGGTCTAAAATTATGAATTTAGTAGTCCCTGAGGTCCAAAAGGTTGGCGACCCCTGCTCCAGATAGTTGGGGGACACTTGTATAGGTCCGGGTGGTGCTGAGTATGGGCACATAGGAACTCTGATGCCGGGCATGTTCAGTCTATTCACATAAGTCTGAATCTTATACTTTAAAAATAAAATACATGTAGTCTTTGCTTTAAAAGGGTAAGACACTGGAACAGTACCAGTTATCACTGTTATGCAAAAACCTCATTTTAGACTTCCTGTTGACTTTGCTTATGCAACACCAGTCGGGAAGATTGCAAGTCACAATCACATGACCATGGAATGCTCTGAAATTTGGGCGGGTTGCTTAGCAGCTGGAACACAACCACATGACTGCAGGGATACTGTGGACAACTGGAACTTTGGGGACTGATCACAAGTACCACTAATTCTATGCCATCACAACCCCAAGTGGTCACTGAATGAGATGTCAATAATTGAGGACCACCTGTAGTACTGTATATTAATCTTATACCTAAATATACTTCGAAGTCTGATAAGTTTAAGTCATCATTAGAAAAAGGCATTATTAGAAGTGGCTACCAATGTACCTCTTAATGTAAGTGAATACTGTTTGACACCATGTATCTCAAAACCATACAATGCATGAAGCAGAGATTAAAAATAAGTAGGCAGTATACCCATTAAAGTCTCCCACATAGCTTCTAGGAAGAAAACTGCACTGCATTTAAAAAAATACATTTCTGAGAAATGTTGAAAATTCATAATTTCAACCTCTTTCTTCAAAAAACATTAAAATGGCTTACTGTTGAAATATTTTCCATTTCCATGTGTTTGACCATAGACATACGCAAGAACTGTCCTTTAACAAGGAAGTCAAATTCCACATATTTGTGGTCGTCTAGAAATGAATCAAAGGTATCAAGTTACATAAGTTACAACTTACATAAAGAACAAATTTGGAAAATGTATAGTCTCTAAGATATAGTCTCTTTTTCGTTGTTCTTGAATAGCCATGTTATAACAAGTTTACTCTCCAGGCCACAAGTAATATTACCAATATACATAAAATGGAATGCAGAATCTTGGTTTTTTTTCCAATCAAATGTTTTGCTAGACTCTTGTACAAAATATATTACTTGCTCTGGATTGCTTTGTAAAAACAATAATGAGAACAAAACTGAGTTGCTGTTGTAGATAACCTGGCTTCATTCCAAAGCTGCTGAGATAAAAATTTGTCTATGTAAAGAAGCATCCAGGGAAAGATTTTTTTAAACGTTTGCTCTCATTTCAAGCAAATGAACATTGAACCATAGGTAAATGCTATTATATAATGGAGTATCCAGCCTGACATCACTTTCTCTTAATCCTAATCTATTTTTCCATACTGTGGGAAACTCCATATCCATATCCTGGACTGGTGAAAGAAAGCATATAGAGATCAACTGTTAAAAAACAGATTATAATCTAGTGCATGGATTAGATTATAATCATTTCTAATTTGTTCGATTAAAAAATACTGAATCTGAAAACTCTATAGTGAAGCAATTAGTTATCAAAATAAATTAAATCTGCATAATTATAAATCCAAAATAAATGTGATTGTATGTTTTTGATACCTGTTTTTAGAATACCCCAGATAATCAATATTAATGGAACCACATCTCAAACATAAACATACCATTTTTGGCTTCCAACAATTTGTTGATAATGTTACTGAGGTCAGCAACTTCAGAGATAGCTTGGATAGAAAAAGGAACATCATCTACTGTATATCTATAGAGAGAAAAGAATCACATATTTAAAAAAAACATGGCATCAGACTTTCAGCTCTCTCAGAAAAATGTTTAATAATTTGGGTTTTCAGGACTCTCTGCTCAAAGAGGAAACAAACAGGACTAACAGACATTTTTACAAGAATTCCATAGGAGGGGGAAGAAAGTAACTTCAAAGTCTTGTATTCTGCATGATGGTGGGCTTAGCTGTGAGCAATGAAAACAGTGCTCTCCTGAATGGCTTCTGTTCACAACAGCTATTAAGATATGCTCATTGCCTGACCAATTACTTCTTATTGAGTAACCAGAAACTCTTATGAGGAATATATTGCAGTCTAGTTCCAAGAAGAGCAGACTCAGCAGAGTTTACCAAGAAAATCTGTAACATTTTTTTCCTAAGTGAAAGCATCAGAGGAAAAAACAAAACACAGAAGAAATTAAAGTCCTTGTACTGGTGATGCCGTAAATAGCCAGAGCAAATATTAATAGATGCAACTTGCGTTTGTGATTTACAGTTCCTGTAGCACATTAATCTTCCTGCTTGAATAAAGCATATATTTATAGCCAATGCATGCTTGTAGGTAACCTTCATGAAAAAGTCAAAGGACTGGAGCAATTAATGGCCACACTTTAGTTGATGAGCAAGATTGAATAAGTTTGCTATAATAGTTGTCTGAACACAAGTAGACAATCCCCACTTCTGAATGGTTGCAATGAGAAGGCCTCATTGGGGTGTGTGAAACATCCTGAAAAAAACTCTGATCAACACCCGAACATTGATCCCCTGAAGCCTATATACCACCCACTAAGGTGTGCAAAGAAAGAAGATTTATTCAATAAAAAAAGGTTCTATAGCAGAAACTGGCAGTCAACCATAGAAACATAGAAGCTGGAGACAGAATAAGAACCAAAAGCAAGTTTGAGATTGACAGAAACATGATCACAGAATTCCTCTTGATCTTGAGTTTGTATCTCCAGAATGCTAACTTATATGTGAGAGTAATGGAACAACTATCTCACAAATAATTATCACTGGGAAATTCTAGCATACTAATGAAATGTTAAATGCCTGGGAAAAGTAAATATCTCTAAATTTAACAAGATTTAAGGAATTATAAATCAGTGGTCACCAACCTGTGGGCTGCGAATCACTGGTGATCCGCGAGAAAATTTTGGTGGCCTGCAGAGAAACGTCACCCCCAAAGCACCTCCCAAAGCAATTAATCTAGCTGCGTGGAAACACAAGGCTGCACTGCCCACATGGCCCGCAGGAACACAAGGCTTGTGTCGCTTGCATTGTGAAGAACACGAGATAGTGAAGGGAGGGGGGAAACCTGAACCACGTGCCCCACACGCCTGGCTCAATCACCGGGCTGCTTCTTTCTTCTTCTGCTTTTGGCTGCAGGCAAGGAAAGCAGCAAAAGTCTTTCTTTCCCCCAAACTCCTCCAGAAATGAGTCTTTGGGATCCTGCAAGGCATCCTGCTCCAAGAAGCTGCGCTGGCGCAACAAGTTCCATGAAAACTAATTTCTGGTGGTTTTGGGGAGAAAAAGAAAGACTTTTGTTGCTTCTGCTGTTTTTCTTGCATGAAGCCAAAAGTCTCTCTCTCCCCCATGAAAATGGAAATGGTATCCTGCAATCCCAAATAAAGAATGATCGATCAGTAGGAAAGCAGGGTGGGGAATTTTCCTGCAGACTTTTTTTTGGGATTTTTCCAGAGTCTCTGCAGAAAAAGCAGAAGCAGCAGAGACCCTGGGAAATCTCCAAAAAAATCTGCAGGAAAATTCCTCACCCCATTTTCCTACCAATCGATCATTCTTTATTTGGGATTGCAGGATACCCGCTCTCTCACTCTCTCTCTTCCCAAGAAGAGAGCTGAAAAGCAGGTTAGTGAAGGAACGTGGCTGCCTTGGAGGATGTGTGTGTGAGGGACCTCTGTGTGTGTGTTTTTTTTTCTGTCGGTGTGTGTGTGTATGAGAGAGAGAGAGAGAACATCACCGCCAGCCCTCCAAGGTTAGATCAGATCCCCCCCCCCAGTGGCAGTGGAGCTTCAGTGCTTGGCTGGCAGGGAGCCAGGTGAGTCACATTGCTTGCTCTTTTTGGCCATGAAAGAAGCAGCCCGGGGGTCGGGGTGGGGGGGCTGCCTTATTCAGGGAGTGCCTGACTTATTTTCCAAGAAACACGGTAGAAGGTAAGACCAATGGTAGGGGAGAAAAATCCACCCTGGGGTGGCTTGCTGAAGTTGGTGGTAAAGTCAGGCCCACATTTCAGAGCTGCAGTAGTCACAGGACTGGCCCTTTGGCCATCCCAGAGCAGCTCCAGCATAAACAAAGGGCCAGACTTGTGAATACTGTAGCTCTGGAATATGGGACCGACTTTCCCACCATCAGCAAGTCACCATCAGTCAAAATTCCTATTATTAGTGGTCTGCAGGATTTAAAATTATGAGTTTGGTGGTCCCTGAAGTCCAAAAGGTTGGCAACCCCTGCTACAAATCAATCAGTCTGGAATTGATACCTAGAAAGATAAAGCTGCAGCTGTCCCTCTCTCGCCATCGCCATCTCCAATAACAGTGGCTGCAGCGGGGGGAACCATGGAAGTTACAGAGGCGGTTCCCCCACCCGAGAAGCAGCTAAAATGCTTCCACAGTTCCCGCCACTACTGCAGCTGTTATTGGAGATGGTGCTGGTGAGAGAGGGACAGCTGCAGCTCGGCCTGGGCTCTTGGAATGCAGGAACAGGCTGCGCACCGGGACTTTTGCAAACTTGCAGAGCCCGAGGCTGGAGCACCAAGGGTAGCAGCNCGCACCGGGACTTTTGCAAACTTGCAGAGCCCGAGGCTGGAGCACCAAGGGTAGCAGCAGCAGAGACGCTCGCTTGGTTCTTCTCACGCCCATGTAGCCACTCGGGAATAAACCAAAACACAACGTGCGGCACTCCCAGGTACCTCAAAATCTTTTTCCTGTTGTTACGGGGACAGGGGAAAAGTGGGAGTGACTCAGACGCTGTTGTTGGTGATGGCGCTGTTGCGCAGGGGGGGGAAGAAATTAATTCACCCCCAAAAAGACATCCTAGCCATTTTTTCAGGGCTCAAAAAAAAATAAGGCCTGGCCTTATTTTGTGAGAAACACAGTAAATGTTCATCAACTATTCCTCACCAAATTGGAAATAGGTGCCACAATGATCAGTTTGAGATTATTTATTTGTTTATTTAATGCTGGATGAGAATAAATGTTAGAAATGTTAATCCATTTTATAGACAACACAAAATTTTGCTAATTATCCTACAAAAGAAATAAAATTCAAAACAATCTCAGGTGAGAGAAATGAAATAATAGAATGACATTTAGCAGAAAAATCAAACGTAAGGATGAATATTTGGCTTGGTAATGGTGCTTTTGATGAAATAAGATCTTGAAATAGCATGGATTGCAAATCAAATACAAGTCAACAGTTTTAACATGGCTGCAAAAAAAAAGACAAATGTAATGTTAGGAAAAATTCATATTTATTGGATGTGTTCAAGCAGAGTCTTGACAACTGTCAGTCTAGATGTTTTCAGTAAAATTCTTATACTAAGTTGGTGGTTGCATTCAGTAGTCTAAAATTGACATTTTGCAGTAATATGATTCAAAGAGAACCAGTATGATAAACACAATACAACTGTAATGTAAGGATACAGGCTTCACATGGCTTTTCAAATCCTAGTGTTGATATTAAAACCATAACTTCCTGATATAAACCTCAATCTGTATAAAGCTACTCTACCTCACAGGGTACCACAATTGGCACCACGACGCCACAACCAATTCAGAGAAACCAAGTACAATAGAAATGAGCACCTTAGTGGTTGAAAGCTTTCATGCATTCAAAAACTACGTAGTTCTATCATGTTCTCCAGGCAAATTAGTTTTGGACTGAAGCTTCTATAATTCTTTGTCATTAGCCATGTAAGCTGAATTTGGTGAGAACACAAAATACAACTGTATGGAGGGCACCAAACTGCTTTTAGAAGTTTCACAATATTTCATTGGACTTATTAGAGTACATAGTTACACTCACATAACTCGCCTGCAGAATCTATAAATGAGTTAATAATTTTTAGCATTTCTTTTTATTTCTATCATGCAAATTTTCCATAAATATTTGTTTACAAAACAGGCATCGCCATCTTCATACAACAGGTTTCCCACAAGTTAGAAGGAGGTGTGGTTCCATTTACTTTGGAACTGTATAGGCACAGAGTCTATTTTCAAGAATTCTTGCTCACTGAAACTTCTCTGTACAGATTGATATAGTTATGTACTATCAAGTTAGTGCTAACTGCAACAAATATCACTTCAAAATCCCGTTTTTGATTCAAATTATATTTCCATTGCAATCAGTGCTAATCAAAAAAGGTGACTGCCATTCCAAGAAGCTGCAAGCAAGACAGTCTATTCTATATAATGTTGCTCCCTGAAATCGTGGATGGGTTTTTATTCACTTAAATTACATTTGGGCTTCCCCAATAAAAGGCTACATAGCCATTCTAAAACAAACTGCTTAAGTTATCCAACTACCATAGTTACTATTGAAAGCTTGGTTACAAAACCATACATTTGCAAAGCCCAGAAGCTCTCCGGCTACAAAGCGCGGCCCATTCTAAGCATATATAATAAGCAATATAAGATATTGGAGATCGCATTCCAAAATTGCTTGGATGGACATGCCCTCCTGCCTCCATCTTAGCTTTGATTCGAATTTCAAGTCGAAGAGGGCAAAAGCGTTTCACTTTCGGGCAAAAAGGAGAGGGAGGGAGCCAACGCTAAATTGGTGATGGTACCATGCAAGGAGACCCTTGAAAAGTTGCAGCTCCGATTCTCCTTCGCCGAATCTTTCCCGTTCCCACTTACTTCGTATTGTTGGTGAAGAAGCGAGCCTGAAGCTGTGCCATAGCAAAGATTCCGGCCGGCGAGCTCCGCAGGGGACACGCAACACACCAACGGATACCTGACCTCTCCAAATCTGAAGATCCCACGTGGCTGAGAATCCCGTTCGCCCAGTCCTGCAAGAGTCATGGATCGTTCCGGGAGTGATTACTAAGGTCTGCTCTTAAAGTCAAAACCCAGCCTTGGAGTTTTAATATTTCTTCTTTCCACAAGGAGGAAGGAAGGATCGCTGATTTGGGGAGCATTTTCTTCCCCGCTGCTGCCCCCCTCCCATCTATAACCCGCATGTTATCGTGAAAATGGTTCACATTCTTGCAACTCTTGAGTTTCCCCCACGTTTATTCTTCAAGAAAACCGACCAATACTCTGACATTTCTGCAGCGGTATTCGTAGTAGGCGTTTACTAAAGCCCTTTTAATGCATTTCCAGACAGGCGATTATGTCAGTATCAGTATTTTAAATTTTATTCTCTCGTAGCACTACAGTATCCCAATGGAGGGAAGAATGACTAAATGTGTCCTGAAAATCGAAAGTCATTTCTTTTAATTATTTTTCCCTTTGTCCTTTTTCTCTCTTGCACTTTGTTCTGTCGTCTGAATTAAGTTGGTCTTTTCTTTTTAATTGAATTAAAAAAAAGTCTAATGGTGACCGTTACAATGCTTGGGGATTTTTGTGTGTGGGTATGTTTTATTTTTGCAAACATTTGCCTTATTGCGCCCACCCCCACCACCGTTCTGTTAAGTCGGATAATGTAATTCAGCCGTTCCCAACCTAGTATTTTCTCAAACGCCTGGGAATTAGGAGAATTAAAATCCTCCCCCCACCAGAGGTGCAACAGGCTTGATAAAGCTGCCTTAATTTTCTGGTGAGGTCCAGGTTTCCCAGCTACTGTGCTCATTTTCATTATTTCGTTTGCTGATTATCATTTGAACCTCTGCAGAATTAGACTTGAGAAAGCCCTTTTAGGGAGTACCGGAATCCCCATCTTTGGAGGATCACATTACTCGAAGTTTATCGCACAATTTACTCGTGTTTATTCAGAAGTAAATCCTTCTTTAATCACATTGAACTGAAGTTTAAGCCAGGAACCCGCTTTCTTCCGCTAAAAGAAGTGAACTGAAAATGCGTGCATTTAGGACAGAACAAGATGATACGCGCAGCCATCTTAGATTACAAGTCCCATGATGCAACTCGCGACCATATACGTTCGAGCAGCAACTTCAGCGCCTGCCGTACTATTTTTAATGAAGAGACAAAAGCGGGGTCCTCAAATCAAGACAGCAAGTTTGAAGACAGCAAAGGTCTTCAAACTTGGCAAGTTTAAGACTTGTGGACTTCAACTCCCAGAATTCCTGAGCTAACATGACTAGAGGAGGAATTCTGGGAGTTGAAGTCCACAAGTCAAACCTGCCAAATTTGAAGAGCCCTGATTTACACTAATAAATTATACCAAATATATAAACTATGAATTCCAGGCTGTGTTTGATTGATATTTCGGATGGGCAGGATGAAAATACTGGGAAAAGAAATTCCTTTTAAAATTCAAACTTTTGGATATATGCTTAACAAGGTCATTTTTGAATGCATAGCTCACTTCAACTATAGTATGTTACTAGACAACCTGTATCCCGTTGAGTCATAATTTCAGAATCCTCAGTACCTTTAACAAGACAAGAGCATCTGATGTACTGCTTTCCCTGTAAAAATTGTGATACATTCAGAAATGTATTTTGCCTTGAAATTAACTTACGTTCAACTGTATAGCACAGGAAATGCTTTATGACTTTGTATTATATCATAAACTGCTTTTTGATAATATATCTCAAAATGTCTTGTAAAATTTGCCAAATTTTAATTCCACAAGAGTCAAAGGTCCCAGATTTTGGACACATTTTATACGTAGAACATTTGAAGTACCCAAGTTTAAAAATTTTGCCGTATGATGCACCATTTGCCCAATTAAAGGTTACAAGAATCTGAGTTTTAGTAGCATAGAGATAATGTACACTGTACTGTATATTGGCACTGGATAGCATTCCAAACTATTTTTTAAAAACCTTGCAATTTCACAACCTGCAACAGTCATGTAGTTCTAAATATATCAAAAACTGATTTCCAGTCGAGTTGAAATTTGCTATTTTATCTCTGGAAATCATATGAAAATATATCATTTATAAAACTATATGATAACAAGTGAAATCTTGGTGAAAGTGCCAGTTGGATACGCAGAAATGAAAACCAGTAGGAATGCTAAATATTGAGCTTTGAGAATGCTTGTGCTCCAGTTCGTTTGTAAAATCAGCATTTAACAAACCGATCATACTATTGTTGGAAGTTAAAACCCACCCCTTTCCTATAAATATTCTACGAAATATTAAAAAGACAGAATATTTCCCCTAAAGAGTAGCAACTCAGAAGCAGAAACTCACCCCCCCACCCCCACTTTTGCTAATAAACCATTACTCTAGCCTGGGCCAGCCTGTTTTACTAAACAAAGATCTACTCCAGTTAGAGCTATAATAGGAATTACCCAAAGCCCTTTCATCATCCAGCAAGGCTCAACCATGCCTGTGACTCAGGAGAGCTTACAGAGTTGCCCCTGCATGGCTCATGGGAGTCTGACAACCAATCAGAATACAAGCTCAAATTCAAATCCCAACAGAGGGTANCCCCTGCATGGCTCATGGGAGTCTGACAACCAATCAGAATACAAGCTCAAATTCAAATCCCAACAGAGGGTATAAAATCAAGGGACTCTCAGCATCTCAGCTCTTCCTTCTTCGGAGCTTCAAGCCATGTGGTCTTATCCACCATGAAACCATCTCTCCGAACAGTCGCTGTTTCCAGTGTCTTTTTCCCCACTTGGAATTGAACCCAGAAGGATAATTTTTCCAACACTTAAATTCAAACCTTTTGAAAGATTAAAGCAAACTGTTAACATTTCTTTGGGTAGTTATAATAATCAACGCAGTTGCCAATAACTATATTAAAAAAATTATAGCACATACGAGCAAAATTGGGGAAATAAAACCTATTCTGCGCTTACTTTTTGTAAACACAACTTTTATTAGGAGAAAGCCTGGAGCAAAGTCGATTGTGATTTTTACCTCATTGATCCAGCCCCACATGGAAGGCTAAATCTCTTCTGTAATATTTTATAAAAACCCTCCAACAATCAATAAAGCGTAGGTGGGAACAAAGATCGGCTTTTCATTTATTAAATCTCTGCTAATTGCCTAAATTATGGGAACCGGAAAAAAGGAAAAACAAAATGACCGAGAGGCCCCGGCTTATCACTGACAATTCATTTCCGGGAGGTACGGTGGCCCATTAGTTTGCCTTAAAAAGCGTTTGCGTAGTCCTAGTACCGCGCCTGCGTTATACGAGTAGTTATGTGCCTGGTAGCTCCAAGACGGGATTGGATAGACTCTCTTTGGATTTCCCCCTCCCCTTTCCCTCCACGTCCCTATTGCTTGCTGAATCATGGGTGAGTCGTGCGCTCAATTACTGTCCGTCTCCTCCTTCCTACTCAGCTTCCAGCCTCCTTCGGCTTGGGTGAGGGCTGTTCCCAGTGATTGCTGGGAAAAGATGCCCTGAAGTCGAAATTTGCTTACTCAAGGGACAGGCATGAAACATGAAAGAGTGGAGACGGTTATAGGATTTGTTAGTCATCCGGGGTGGGCGGACTACCATTCTTCTGTAACCAGGTATTGCAATGCAACCTCTAGTGTTGGATTATAATTTCACCCCTTACCAAGGCGTTGGAATACAAAATGTGAAAGTACTTTTGAAAATTTTAGAAAAATTGGGTGATACACCGTACCAATACGGTATGCCGTGAAGTTTACAATAATTTAGAGGCAACACTCATTTTGCTGAAAAGGACCCGCACTGAATAGAAAAGGAAATCTGTTCTTAATTAAAAACTTTTTAATTATTTGTAATAATTGCAATTTTGGCCAATATTAACATTAAAGTTTAATCGTAAGTGCATTTACTGAGAGAACTAGTGGACATAGTTCTAAGTAAACGATGCACAACAATTGCAATTATTCAGTTACAGTATCAATTCCACATTGAAACTATCAGCAAATATTTAATATTATTTGCTTGTTCATTTTTTAAAAGTTGTACTTTATAAACATGTTAAAAAATTAATGCCAAATGGATGTTTAATTCTGATAACACTACTAGGTCTATAACATACTTTGCTGATCGAATCATTGCTTTTGATGTGTGGAGTAAAAACATTTGCAGAAATACTGAAGGTGGTCCCAAATAATTTTTTTTTAAAAATGCTATAATCTGTAGACAGGAACAGCAAAGTCTTGCATATGTTGACTTTAATTTCAAACACTAAAATTAATTTGTGGCTTTATGGATGTTGTCATATATGCCATGGTAACCACAGGTCTGAGTTTGTCAGGCTACAGAACTTTTCCCATTCAATCAACTAGAATGAACTTCTGAAAACATATCAAAACGTATCAAAAGGAATCCTTTATTGAGATGAGACAGTTCATGTAGGGGTTAAAAGCAGCGTCTAAAGGGCCTGTCACATTGGCCGACGGATGCAAAACTTTTGTAAAAATGACACAGCGGACGAAAAAATGTTCCATCCGTTGTTATCCGCTCTCAAAAGTGACCCGAATTTGAATAACCAGAGCGCACAACAACAGAAAGGAATGGACGGGGGGGGAGGATGTAGCCAGGATGGAAAGCGGATGCTCCACGGAAGCCTAGCGGATGGAAGTGGATGGGAGCAGATGGCACATCCGCAGGGCTT
>BHFT01011927.1:0-13385 GCA_004320025.1 Laticauda laticaudata
AGATAGATAGATAGATAGATAGATAGATAGATAGATAGATAGATATAGATATAGATATAGATATAGATATAAATTATCCATAAACAGTTAAATGGTTATACCAAAACAAACCAACTATTCTTACTTTTATTCCATTGCCCTTTCTAATCAAGATGTCTCCCACACTTTGATTATTGCAGCTTTATTCATATTCTGAGGTTTCTTCAGGTTACTACATCTTATTAGGCTATATTTTTTAAAATTTCCCTCAGGTGGCATCTAAACAATTTGATCTATTTGCTACTGTAAGCAGTCATATAAGGCCAGTTTTTTTTTTAATGATCTCCAGTAACAAATTGTAGATATGGTTCCATATTCACATCTCTCATGCAAAAACACATGCATACACCCAAAAAATAAATGTACACACACACACACACACACCATGTTCCAGAAGCGTTAGATCTATCTGTTGGTATCCTGCAAAGGATAACATACCAGTCATGAGTGTTTGGTTTGATTTGAATTGATTGGATGAGAATTATCCTATTATTTCAGTATAGCAAAGGGTCTTACTCTTAAACTGAAGATCAAGCTCAACAGAAAAAAAGCTTATTCTGGATATGCTCTTTTTGATTTAATAAGTTTAGAGTTGGGCCATTCTTCTTTCTACATATAATATAGGCTTGCACTGCTTCCCTCCATTCAAAACATTCAGGATAACTTTTTCTTGTCCTCCTTAGCTGCCCTGAAGAACTGCCTGCCACTTTACTGGGATGGGGAAGAATAAAAAGTGATGGACCATGGGGAAAGTTGCATGCCTGCTCCCCATCCGAGCATGTCCCCAATGACCACATCCGTCCCTCCAGGGTTAAAGAGAATGTAACCAGCCTTACTCAGGAATCTGAGTCCCTCCCTCATTCTAGCACTGCTGTTAAGAGACTTCAAAGTTCAGTCTTGGTTCCAAACCAGACAATGGAGTCTCACTCATGCAACTTTAGTGCCATCTGATTAGGTATAGCAGCCAGATGGGAAACAGAATGGAGATACATACATGTTATATGTTGACTTTTGCCAGACAACCTACATATTTCTAGGATATGTAGTCAGAAGACATGGTGGTATTGAAACATCCTTAACTTTCATGGGTCCTGAATCTTGGATTTTGCATACATTTTTTTCAAATGTACTTCCATTTGAAGTACATTGATTCTAAAACTTGCTCTATAATATACCAGTTTGCCTAATTGAAAGTTACAAAGTATAAAAGAGAGACAAAAGTTTTAGTAGTATATAGATTCTTAGTCACTGAGATTTTTAAGTTTGCGAGAGAGTAAATTTATCTTCTTGAAAGAAGTGAAACTGGAAAATTAATGACAGATGATAATCTAAAAGAAAAGCATCCAGTGGAAGATTCTTCTATTATTACCACTCCTGACTTGAACATTTGTGGTTTTGAGTTTCCATGGTGATAGTTAAATTGTGTTGCCTATTTATCAGCATTGTATCTGCATCTGTAAATTTAAGGATATACAGTAGGTAATGTTGATTCTTGTTATTCATATCCTAATCTTTTAATTTTGGAAAGTTAAAAAAAGCTATCACTTTTTTCTCTGCTCTTAAATTTGCATATAATACAAGGAAACAATGGGAGCTTTTTAGTTGAATTGTGCACACTTTTGTACCTTTTTCACATACATTACTTTTCAAGGGGAAAATCCACCAGCTCTGATTTTTTTAAGTTGCCCCCACAACTCACACATTATAGAAGGAATTATGTTCTTCTCATTGAATCTGATATTTCATCAGTCATGATTAATATTTTTGTACTGTCTGCTTTTCTTCATAGCTATGGCCCTGTCACTCATGGTTAAAGTATACCAAAAGATTAAAGACTAGAAGACTTTCCAGAATTCAGAGAGTGAAGGGTTATTATTCTTTGTTTCTGGTTTCTAAATGTAACCCGAGATCAAGTACACTTGGTACTTACAAATTCATTCAGCCTATAACCTTCTTTTTAAGTCTATAAATTAAAAATAATTCACGTTGAGAAAAGAAAATTCAAAATAAATGAAATGAATCAATTAAAAAATGTTTCCTAAAATATTGGTTGCAATCAACCCCTGGGATATTTATTGATCAAATTTATATTGCCATTCATTTTACAAAAAGTGACTGTCAACAGTGTACAACAATTAATTAAACCAAATATATAAAAGAGTCATTATTAAAATATAAATGAGTCATTATTAAAATTTTAAAATAATACAAAGCACAAGAGTGAATAAATATTTACCAAAACAATAGAACCATTTAAGAATGCTCCATATGGAGAGAGGGCGGAGCTGGCATTGCAACGATATGGCATATGATCTTGGAGGTCTGAGATCGCTGCTGATATCTTTGTTCCTGGACAGTCCGATCAGATCTAAACCGTCCTGAAGAGATGGTGAATGTAAAGAGCGCATCCTGTTGATCGCAGGGATACTGCAAAGTCCCTGGTAGATTGAGGAGAAGCTCTTTTTTGCCAGCAGCAAAGAGGCAACCATTAAAGCTGCTGAAGTTGGAGGACAGCTCCGAAATGAAAGAGAACGGAAAGAGAAAGTGTGCCTGTTTGGTGAGAACTTTTTCTTTATTTTAAGGTTTGAAAGGACACCCTAAGGAAAAGAAAGAATCTGTAATAGTTTTGACAGAAGTGATTAAGTGGCGATTTTAAACAGGAATGTCAAGGTAATTTTTTTTCTCTCATTGCTGGATTTTCTACACATTATTTTATATTTTGAAACTGGACTGTTTTTTTTTTCTTCTTTCACCTATTCTTTCTCTCCTTTTTGACTTTATAATATATATTCTAGGCTAGAGAACTTCTTTTAAGTCATCTTTTAAATTATTTTTCCCCTGTTTAATTTAATTTTTGATTATATTTTTCTTTGAAAAGGAAGTGGGAAAGTGAAAGCAAAAGAAACTTTTTGTAACACTGCCAACTAGAGGTGGAAATATTCAATTTCTTTTTTTGACCAGACAAAGCTGAGAAAAGAACTAAGACTTCTTTCAAGGACATTGCTATTTGATTAAGATAGAGGAAGGAGGCATGGGTAGTATTATTGCAGGTGGCTCTTCTGGTTTTCTATCAACAGCTGGAGTCTGGTGTTGTAAGCAGTATTGGGGAATAAAAGGTGATAAGACGTCATAGAGAAGAGAGTTATACATTTTAACAAAAGCCTTGGATAATCAAAACAAGGTGCAGTGTGCTTCTTTTATTTTTTTTAGTGCGCTTTTCTTACTTTAACAAACCCCTCCTTACAAGTTTATTTTGGTTAAAATGCTATTTGTATTTTTTGGCCTTTTGGAACATTTGTCTTCCGCCCAACTGCCAGTAACCGCTTGTTTTTGAAGTCATTTTTTTATGTTTGCATTTTATTTAAAGGGAAAAGCTTTAGTATTAATGATTTCCTTCCCTTCTTTTTAAGAAGTAGTCTCTTTTCTTTTTTCTCTCTCCCTCCTTGTTATTTTTTATTTTACCCTTCCATATGTGGGGTTTGTTTTTTTTTGGTGCTTCTTTTTTTTCTATATGCATCCTTTTTACCTGAGGGACCTATAAAATTGGTTAAGGTTGTTGAAGGAACCTGAAGAACTTTCCTTTTCTTTTTTCTAAGTTTTTACTTTTTACCTTTCACTTTTCAGGATTTAACAAATTTTTTTCTTTTTTGTGTTTGTATGGTCTTTCTTTCCATTTTTGAGGTTTTTACTGCTATCTAGCCACAGCGATTGAATAAGGTATATAAGAACTGAAGAAATGTTATTATTATTATTATTATTATTATTATATTATTATTATATTATACTACTACTACTACTTACTACTACTATACTACTACTACTACTAATTTGGTTTCTTTTTTTCCTACTATTTTAGTTGGAATTTGCAATTGGTTATTTTCACCAGTGGATGAAGGTCTAACGAACCTGAACATTTTGAAATTGTCTGAAATGAGAAGGAAACTAACAGCCCCTGGTTTCTTCAACCCACTTCTACGTTCTTCCTTCCTCTTCACCATCTGGACGGAAAACGTTCAACATAACAACATTACAGCAAGAAAAAGAAACAGGAAAAAGTGACCCTGCAGAATGATCGTGCAAGGAATTTCAAATATATTCAAATAAGGAGAGCAGAATATTGAAAAAAGAACAGAGAACCATTGAACAAAGAAACAGGGAAAAACTGATGGAAAAAGGTGTGAGAGAACACTTCAATAAAATGATGATGAAGTCTTGATGAGGAAATTCCAACAAATTGAAGAAGACAAACAAAAGAGTATAGAAGATTGGGATATTGATAGCAGAATTAAACTGTAGTTGAACAGATAAAAGTGGGTGCTGAGGATGGAGCATGGAAGATCAGAATTTTATCTCAGATTCCAAAACGATAGAGGAAGAAAAGGGGACAAAACATGACTGAGATATGATAGAATTTTGGCTGAAGCTTTGGAAAAATTACTAAAGCAAAGAATGAATGGAGTGAAGAGATGACGGTTTATCGAGTTCTTCACAATATTCAATTGAGAAATTAACCTTACCAGGAAGTTCCACATCAGTTTACGAAAGAAAAGGGGCACATAAATAAAATGGGGGGGGGCCCAATATTGAAGTGGCAAGAGAGGGAAAACATTCTGAAATATAAGATAAGGAGATTGTGACGTCCTGAAACTAGTACCCAGAGAGTGAAAGGAGAGATGAGAGAGAAAAACTCGATTTTGACCAAATTGCCACTTAAGAAAGAGGAGTGAATTATAGATGGTGGATTTCCAGAAGTTTGAACAGAGATTTAACAGGAATTGATTCAATTGAGAAAGTGCTGGCATCTTCTACACAGAATTTTCAGAGGGAAAGAGGAGAGCAGAAAAAGAAAGTTCACTAATTCAATCCAGTATGGGACTGCCAAAATGGTGACTGGAAATGAAAGGTGCAGAAGTGGAAAAGGTGGAGCCAAAGAACTAACTATGAACACAAGTTCTCGAGAGCTGCTAAACCTACTACAAAATATAAACCTATGGAAGAGACAAACCTTATTACAATTAATATAAATGGTCTTAACTGAGCTGTTAAAAGAAGGAAACTTTCCCCATAGACATTAGAGGAAATTATCACAACATTGATTGAGTATATAGCCATTTAGGGACAAAAATATTATTCTACTCTCTTTGACACACTATGCAACGCAAAGAAGCATCGCTATGTTTTGTATATCATACAAAAAGTTAATATTATCCAGCGCAGTTTGATCTATCACTGATGATCTGATGGAACGAATTGTTAATGGTTGGAATAATGGACAATATATTGGAAAAACACTCCTGATTTGCAATCTATCGCCCCGAATGACGATCAAGAATATTTTATATAAAGTACTACCTGGACTAACATCCCAGACTATTAACTGGCGCACAATGCTCATATTGTTAAAATTGGAGATTTTAATGAAATGTGTAGATAATAAACTTTTAACAGTACAGAAAACAAAGCAAGAATCAGACTCTCCTCTAACTCTTTTTTTAGATCAATATGATTAGATTGAAGATAACTTAAAAGATACCTAGGGAGAGAAAGAATAGCTAAAAACAGTAAAACCATACATCTTTTACTCAAATAGACATTTATCATGCGTCCAGAAGTAGTCATGATGTGAATGTCAACAGAGATGTTAAGCTTAATATTCAAGAATAATTTGGAACAAAGTAACTTGGGGCAGATAACACATCCAATGAACAATTAAATGAAAGATCCAAAAGGAAGACTTCTAGATAGGACCGTATTATAATACTATTAAAGGAAAAGATACCTTCACACAGATGGATTGAGAAAAGAACTAGCTTTCTTTCTTTAGAAAAAACAAAACAGAAAAGATACCTTAATCTAGAATGTAGGGATACAATGAAAGGCATATGCTAGAGGCTGTGATTAAAATAAACAATACAGAGAAAAGAAATAATGAAAGACGGCCTCTAAGGCATTAGAGCGATGAGCATAAATGGAACTTCGAAATAAGAGCTACAGAAAATGCCACGAGAAAAAGGGACAAGAAGAAGACAAGGACATTCTGACAAGAATTTATAAAATCACTACAAGAATCACCTCGACCTCATGATAGAAGTTATGAATGAAGTTATGTTGAAGAAGGAAGATACCTAAATCATGGTTCAGAAAGCTATATCACCACTTGTCCACAAAGGGAGTCCGATCTATTAAAAAATCATGAGAACTATAAACCTATTTCCTTCACGAATGAATTTATTAAATATTTTGCTTCAATATTTGGCCAGGAAAGACTTAAAAAAATACTTAAACAATTTCTATCCATTCCTGATCAAATGGAAGTTCTGCCAAAAGAGAAAATCTAAAGGACAATATGAGATAATTCTATAGACACCTCTTGAAGGACTCAAGGACACACCCTACGCTGAAAACAACAAATGGGCCTTTGATACTTTCTAGCATGCACCAGAAGGCATCTGATAATGTGAATTTCGAGCGATTGCATGTTTCTTACACGTCTGGACACCCAGATGGGCCTTTGCCAAAACAAATTTATTCAAGCAAATAGAAGCTATATTATATCATACCAATGGCAAAAGCTTAATGATAGGGGAACTGACAGACTCTATCGATATAATAAAAGGAACAAGGACATAGGGTCATCGCCCTATCACCTCTGATTTGTTGTGCTAACCTGGGAAGTGCTAAACAGAAAATTTTAGAGAAAAAAGAGATATAAAAAAGGGATGAAAATTAAAAAGAAGAATTTAAGTTGGCAAGCAATTCGCAGATGAATCTTGGTTTTTCATTTTAGAAGACCACTCGGAAACAGCATCAAAATACAAAAGATAGAGGGTCATTATGGAAAGTAGCTGCGTTTGAAAATCAAATAAAAATAAACAAAAGATTCTTGAACAAGGAAATATCCTATCAAGACAAAAGGGAAGAACGGGGCAGAATCTATTGAACAATTAGGTGATGAATAAGAGGCAAGTTACTGGTTAGGGATACATTTGACAGCCAGATGTAGTACACTAAAAGAGAATAATTGATCAAACTTAAGCAAGCAGATAGCGCTTAGATTTGGCCAAAATGGGGGAGAATTTACAACTGTCATTAATAGGCGAATATCAACAATCAAGATGAATATATCACCCAGAATTTTTATTTGTTCCAAACAATTTTCCAATTAGGCTTGGAAAAGATTATATACTTAGAAGATTAAAATAAAGATCATGGTTGAAACTATTATATGGCAAGGTTAAAAAAGTGAGAATTATAAAGTTGGGAAACTTTTCAAGATTGTAGAATAGAGAGGAGGATTTGGTTTGCCTTATTGGGATTGTATTACCAAGATACAAAATCTTGATGTCGGGTTAAGGAAGGGTAACATTAAGGAAATATGGATGTTAACATTTAGAAAGACATGCGATCTTATTGTTGCTGGTGGCATGCTTTTTTATTGGTATAAAGTAACAAAAACACACAGGGTATTTTAGAAAGGACATCATATACGGGAGTATTCTGTGGTTTTAACTGGAGAAAGACTAAAAAGCAATGTTATTTGAAATAATTCCAGTCTTGGCTATCGGGAATATTCGGAAGCATTTTCTTCTATCCTATAATATACAAAAGGAACAAACAGTTAGATATGGATGAAAATATTGAATGAAGAGGTAATTTTAAATCTTACAAAAACTAGGAAACAACGTTGTAAAAGATGAATTGGTTTTCATATGCGCAAATACATTTCAAGTATGATAAAGTCTTCTAAAACAGAGTTTCTATGATAAGGACAAGTAAGGTTTCTTTGATAACGACTGACTGATTTTGAACAGGTTTACTGATGAAAAGGTGGATTAAAAAATTGTATGGATGATTACTTATGGAAAATTAAAACTAGAAGAAAATGTGTTATGATATTTATTAGAAATAAACTTAGAGAAGAACAAAGTTTAAGAAACTATGGATTGCTTGAGGGAAGGAGATTTGATATGGGTCTGATTTAGAGAAGAATTGCAAAAAACTGTGGGCTCAAAAATTTATAAACATGACAAATGTCACGACATATTAAAGAAATTCTATAAAGATGTTTTACAGGTTGGCATTTCCCCTGACAAGAATAGCAAGGAATGTTCAAAGAAATAAATCTGAAAAAGGTTGGAAATGTCATCAGACACCATATGTGGTTGGACTTGTGACAAAAAAAAATATTGGACTAAAATCCCACATGGTTGGGAAAAAATGCAAAAAAAGCAGATAATTTGGAAAACCAGAGATATTTTTACTTGAGAATTTTTACCGCTGAATATATGAATAAGGATTGGAAATACCTGTTATAAATGTATTTAACAGCGGCTAGGATTGTATTTGCTAAAAACAGGGAAAATGAGAAACACCATTCACAGAGGAATTATCATTAAGAAAAATATTTGGAATGTGCTGAAATTTGAGTAGAATGACCATTTTGGAAATCAAGTATACAAGTGATAAAAAGAATTTTTTAAAATTGGATCTATTCTGTCAAATGGTTAGACAATAAAATATGGTAATGAAATATGTAGATTCTTAGAAAATAATAAATTTATAAAGATGTATTCTTGTTCTTATTTTATCTGCAAAATGATTGTAGGATAGATTTGAGATGATATATTGAACTGTCATAAAACAAAATTAAGTAAAATATGAATTAATTTGTTAAACAGGAATAAATAAAAGTATGGTCAAATGATTGAATTAAACAATGATAATAACATATCTAATACTTGATGAAAAGTATAAGGAATATATACAATGTAATTGTAATTGAAGACTATGAAATGGAAGCACAAAACAATTTGTAAACCAGCCGGCACACTGTATGGATATATATGGAAGATAGCTTGATGTTTTTATGTTTTGTTTGTCTATATTCATCTTAAAAACCAATAAAAATTAAAAGAAAAAGAAAAAGAATGTCTCTGTATGGCCTAAATGAAGGAATTAGTGGCCTTAAAGAATAAAAGGTTATGAGACATGGAAGGCCCTGAACTGAGGTGATATCTGTGATATGATAAAGCTAAAATAAATGCAGATTTCAAGAAATATGTTGCGAGGTGTGTCATTTGTAGTGTTCGGAATAAATACAAAGAATTAAGGTTTTTTTCTCTGAAATATATTTTTGGGTGTCAACCCAAGAAGCCTTTTCTCAGAAGGAGATGACAATGAGCTCCTGTTCATAATTGAAATAAAGGTTCACTTTGTTTTAAAATACACAGTTTTGAAGCTGCTAAAAATGAATTTGACATGATACTCTGTACCAGTGATGATTGACTTGTGGCTAAGGCTGATAAAGTATTGTTACAGTTAAATCTAAAAAGTGGATCTGTTAAACATTGTATGAGTCAGTGGGCAAGAAATTTTGGTTATAATATAATGTTAGAGCAATGGGAAAATATGTGGATTAAAGGATTGAAATTCACATCAAATTATACTTTTAAAGAGAATTTCAGTAGTTCTCTTTTGTACCAGTAGTATTTGACACCAGATAAACTGCCAAAGGTGTAAAAATTACCAATATAAAAGGAGGATTTTTTATTATATGTAGTGGACACGTGACAAGGCAAAGAAATATCCATCACTTAACTCAGGAAATTTTAAAAACAGACTTACAATAGAAACTTTCATTTTAGGATATTAAAGAATTGAAAAAGAAATGGAACTTTGTAGCAACATTTGATAACTGCATGTTGATAACTGCAAGAATTCTATACACCCAGAAATGAAAAGAAGCATTAACTCCTCTATTGGAGGAATGGATTGAAAAGATGATGGAACTGGAAGAGATGGCATAGCTGACTGTATTAATTCAGGGGAAGGGTGTAAATAGTTTTGTGGTTTTGGGGAAACTGCTTTTGGACTTTTTGTGTGAAAGAGAAAAAAATGAAATTTTGAGTTTTGACAATGAAGTAGATTATTGTAAAAATGGTTAGTGGTTATCATTTGTCATAACTAAAAACTTGAATTGATTCTTGCTGGTTTTTTTAAAGAAAAAAAATCTGCCTTGTTTCAAATAGTGGGGAGTAGTCAAGAACATTTGTGATATATTGAATTTTGAAAGAATACTGATTATATACTCAAGTTGAACAAGATGAAAAGTATATAACTGAAAAGGAAAACAATATAGTCATTAATCTCTAATACTTATAGACAAGCTTCTCCAAGTATTGTACTGTTCCTTGCAAAAAAGAGCTTAGCCAAACAATTTGGAGTGATTTCTTGAGTTATTTGTTTAATCATCATATTTCCCCATCTCCCAACTCACCTAAATGCTTCAGGCAGTTTACAATAAAAAATATACCATAATATGAAAACATAAATAAGAACAGTTAAAAGAGAATTTAAGTGGTTAAGAGTAAAAGTATCAAAAGTTAAAGAGTGAAAAAGATTTTTTTTTAAAGTGGAGAGAACATTCTCAAAATACCAAACATTATGAAGATTGATTATTGCTCAACACTCATGCCACACTCTTTCTAACAGCCTGCAATTCCTGAAATTTGTAACTCCATTCTGAGGTCCAGCTAGAATCAGTTCCTATATGTAACAAATTGGTTCGACAAGATTCTGCAAGTTATTTAATTGCCAACAGCTCTAATTTCAAGGAAACTTATTTTTAACCTTACAATCCAGATTCCTTCAAGTGGAAAGAGGACCTGAAGAAGGCCATTTTAAATGCAGATTCTGTGATGTGTTTTTGCAGTCCTTAATGTTCTTTGCAAAAGCTGTACATGCATAAAGGATTTTATTATACCTGTCACATAATAGGCATTGCATTTATGAAATGCAGAGCTATTTAAGTGTATTCTTGCTGTGTCATTACAATCCCCCCACTGGAATCATATTGAATCACATATTCAACAGAGAGACCCATTATTTCTTTCAGTCATTTCATGCTCACTTTTTTGCTTTTTCATATTAAATTAGGCTTGTGCTTTTTTTTTTTTCAGTTTGTGTGACCTCTAACTTGCTGCCATTAGAAATCTCATGGATGCTTCCTCATTAGACCTCTTCAGACTTATCCCAGCTATCCCTCTCTAGATTTTTAGAGTACAGTGGTTAACAATGTGCTTCAGGAAAGTAAGCTGGGGCCTTTAACCTTCAAGTAAGCTTCTTAAAGAAGTCTTATGCTATTATTTCTAGAGCTACTAAATTATCTTCTGGACTGAAAGTACACAATAGCCCTTTTCCTGAAGCTATGCTAATAAAATGGCAGAGGAGAAATCCCTAGATATCTACTGTAAGTTCTAAAAAAGAGAGGTGCACTATAAATGTAGGAGAGTGTAAGAGAATCCAGGGCATATCATGCTGTATGCCCTGGATTCAATTGCATTAAAGAGAACACAAGAGCAAAGTCAGGAATAGCCAAGTGCATGAGTTACAGTCACCCACCCCTGTACTACTTAAAAGCTGATTCCTGCAGCAGTTAATTGGGTGAAATGGTGCACCACAAGGTAAAACTTTTTCAATAAAAATACCTTAAGGTGTACTCCAACTTACAGAATGTTTCCAAAATTCAGGACCCCATAACTCCTCCAGAACTGAAATTTGACAATTTTTAGAAAAACATTTTATAACATAAATATTATTGTAAATCAGTTTCTGACATAATACAAATGTCATAAAACATTCCCCATGCTGATGTTAGCTATGTTCAACATAGTCTGTTTTCAAGGCTCTGGGATTGTTGAAGGCATTAAGGAATCTGGTAAGGAAATATATCTGAAAGGATGTTTGTGTGAAAATGCATAAAATCCTGATTTAAACCAATATAATTTGGTTTAATGAAAGGTGTGAGCTTATCCATAATGGCTTGTTTTCTCACTTCATTATGAATCACTATTGGCTTGCTTTTTAAAAAAAAAATGGTTAAAAAATCTTGGATCTTTCAACAAATCCTGAACAGGGTGATTCATGATTCCATTTCTGATATTGACTTGTTTGTGTCTGACTGATGTTTGTAGGTTGTCCAGTTTCTATGCTGTTTCTACAATATGGGTGCTTAATTCTTTTAATATTATGTTTCTATCTCTGTGTTGCTTAATTTGCACTCTTTCATTGTTGTATATACACCCATGAATTGCTTCAGAGATTGAGTAGCTTTTAAATCGATTAAATAAATGATGTGAAAAGCAAAGCATGGATGAGCATGTTGTGTGCTCAACTCAGCAAATTATCGTCAGGATTGTAATTTTCCTCTGAAGATATCTCAGAGATGACAGAAATGGCTTCAAAGCTGAGGAGAGGGAGCAGTGAAGGCCAGGCAATCTCATCATTAAATATTATTTTTATAGCAATAACATGAGGCAGGTATGGCGAGGGATTCAACAAATTGCAAACCATCAACAGACCAATGTCATCCCTGCTGAGGGGGATGCTTTATTGGCAGAGGAACTGAATCATTTCTTTGCTCACTTTGAAGTGGAGACAAATAAAGCACAACTACCAGCCAATTGTAGCCCCCACCTCATTGTGGAGAAACAGGAGGTGAGGAGCATTCTGAGGGCTGTAGACCCTAGAAAGGCTGCCGGCCCTGATGTTATCTCTGGCCGAGTGCTTAAAGACTGTGCTGATCAGTTGGCTGGAGTCTTTACCAGGATCTTCAATTGGTCTATATCCCAGTCCGCTATTCCATCTTGTTTGAAGGCTTCCACCATTGTTCCACTGCCAAAGAAGTTCCCTATCAATAACCTCAACAATTAAAGACCAGTGGCACTCACTCCTATCATCATGAAGCTTTGAGAAATTGGTCTGCTGGCACATCATTTCTCATCTTCCGCATACATTTGATAAAGACCAGTTTGCATACAGAAAAAATAGATCAACAGAGGACACTATAGCCATCATTCTTCACACTCCTCTGAATCATCTAGAACAGTGGGAGGGCTATGTGAAGATGCTTTTTGTGGGTTTTAGTTCTACATTTAACACAATTCTTCCACATAGACTAGTATCTAAACTTCTGGACCTTGGGCTTTCTAATTCAATCTGCATTTGGATTATGGATTTCCTGTCTGTCCATTCACAGAGAGTCAGATTAGGTAATCATACCTCTTCAGCCCTTATTCTTAACACAGGTATACCACAGGGTTGCATGTTGAGTCCCTTACTCTATACTCTTTATATTGCTAAATTTGCAGATGATAGAACAATGCTGGGACTTATCTCTGGGGGAGATGAGTCTGCCTACCAAGATGAGGTGGACCGGTTGCTTTCGTGGTATGGAGACAACAACTTGGTCCTCAACACCAATAAGACCAAGGAGCTTATCGTGGATTATAGAAGGAACAGACCAGACATCCAGCCCTTGCTTATCAATGGAGACCGAGTGGAGCAAG
>BHFT01011928.1:0-27497 GCA_004320025.1 Laticauda laticaudata
GGTACTATCAGGGATTTCTTCTTTTGTTCAGATATCTTTCAGATCTCAGTCAATTTACATTACAAATAGAAGGTTTTCTCAACGCCAGTGAATCCGACCGATCCCATCCATTTCGCTCCAGCCATTTCGTTTGCGAGCTTGTCCCGGCTTCAGTACGTACTTTTGGCTGAGGCCTCTTTGCTCTTTCCATCCGCCGAGCAGTAAAGGGCTTCTCCCGGTACTTCACCAGAGATTGCTGGTTATCTTCTCGGCGATCCTGATGGACTGTGCCCTTCACAATCCGTCTCCTACGGGACGGTTTAGGTCCGTTTAGGACCGACCAGGGGCGAAAATTATCAGCTGCGATCTTCAGTAGCTCCGAGATTCGCAGCTATTGTAGCTAACCGGCAGACACGAAGCTCCGCCTTCTCCAAATCATGAATGATCTTTATTGGAGTATAGTCTTACATTTATCGCACATTTTGTAGTGAATCCTCTGCATTCATTGGTTAACTCTATTGGTTTCACCTGCTTAACTTTCATTAACTCAGTTCAGCATAGTAATAATACAATTAAATTATCTCTAGTTAAAGTCCTAACATAATGTTATGTTTACTTCCCCTCTCTAATCCTCCTTTAGATTAGTGACTTTGTTTGCCTGAGTTGTATTTGCTTGGAAACAATTTTTATCTGAGGTTTGCCATCCAAGATTGGAACATTCCTGCAATTACAACTCTACAGAAAATAACATTTATTGAGCATTTTTTCCAGTTTAATAGTTTTTAAATTAGTGCAGGAATTGGCTTGTTTTGATAATTGATGTTGGCTATGTTGTTGCTTATGTATTTGTGATAGTTATATTTGCTTTTTCTTAATGAGCTCAACATAGATCATATAGGTGTGTGTGTGTGTGTGTGTGTGTGTGTGTGTGTGAATGTTGATTGCTGGTGATTGCCTGGACAAATCCTTGCAACTTTCTTAGCAAGATTTAAGAAATGGTTTGCCATTGCTCCTTCCTAGGGCTGAGAGAGAGTGATTAGTCTTAAGGTTACCTAGCTGGCTTCATGCCTAAGGTAGGACCAGAACTCAGCCTCCCAGTTTCTAGCCTGGATCCTCCTCAAACTGGGTCTCAAGCATACATGTAGTTCTCAAATTACAACAGTTCATTTAGTGACTGTTCAAAATTATGACACTGAAAACAATGACTTAAGACCATTTGACCATTGCACATGATCAAAATTGAAACATTTGGCAACTGACTCATATTTATGATGACTGCAGTGTCCTGGGGTCATGTTTTCATGTTTTGCAACCTGCTGACAAGCAAGTCAAGAGAGAGCCTAGATTCACTTAACAATCATGTTACCAATTTAATAACTGCAGTGTTATTAATAACTGTGGCAAGAAAGATCATAAATTGGGCAAAATTCACTTAACAAATGTCTCACTTAGCAACAGTGAGCTCACTTTGGGCTCAATTGCAGTCATATGTTGAAGACTACCTGTAGTATACCTTCAGTGACATTCCTTGTCATTGGATCATTTGGTCTGAGAGTTTATAAGAGACATAGAGATACAAAGTCAGACTGTGGATTTGCAGGCTATGAACTTGTCTCCCCAGATCCTGTTGGCTCTAAAAATCAATCTGATCTTGATAAAATAACAGTAACATATAGCACTGCAAAAACATTAGGTAGATGAGAACAAGTTAAAAGTTCAAATAAAATTCAGAACAAGTTATGCTATGGTTTCATACTGACAGACAGATTACATGCTTTCATAAAAACTATTCTGGAAACATTGGCCATATCAAACAATGAGCAGCAGCAAACGAATGAAGACATTTTTATGGCCATTTTCCCATCTAAACAAGCCACAATGCCAGAACGATGCTGCTGATAGGGGGAAAAAAACAATTTTCTATTTATTGCACCAGCAAATAGTTTCAAAGTGGCTTGCAGATCAATGAAGTAAACACAATGCAAAAATGCAAACTAATGCAGTCGGAAACCACTCACAACAAAAAGCCACATAATAAAGACAGCTCAAATTAAAAACCAAATAAAAGCATAATAGTGGCAATGTGTTTAGAAACAGCCAGCTTTGCCTATATGTACCACCTATTCAGCTATAACCTCAAGTGCTTAAAAGCCTGGACAGATGCCAGACTAGGCTTTCCTGTTGGTGAACTATTCAATCTATATTTATGTACTAAAAATGAATATGCTTTTTACAGGAAGAAGCTCTTTTTTTACCCAGTGTCTCCTTGATCTATCATCAGCTTTTTTATACAGTTCATCTCTGACTCTTTAAAATACTTTTGACAATGTTGTCTTCCCTCCATTTTATTCTTGTCTAGAAAAGCCTTTAGTAACTACAATCAAGCTAGGGCTGAGAAAGAAAAGAAAGAAATTGGACATGTTGAGAAGTCACTATTAGCCTCTCTAAAGAATTGCAACTTCATGTAATTTTGTCCTGTTTAAAGAAAGAAGCCATATTGCAGGCTGTTCCATTTGGACAATAAGGTACGTGAGACCGGTATCTCCACAAACAATTCTTTATTAAACAGTATAGTGACTTGTAGCAGAACATTCGCCGAAGCCGCGGCAGCCCTTCTTATAGCGGCTGCTCGCAGCTTGTGGCCAATGACAGTTCTTTAGAATTCCCGCCGTTTGGCGGGCCAATCAGATTGGTGCGTAATTGCCCAATCTGAGAGCGGCCTTTCGGCCAATCAGTTTTTGCTATTTGGAGTCTTCCAATTTCCATACACAACACAGGCCATGGAATTAATTACCTCATAGCAATATCTGTGTGTCTTTGTATAACAATACAGGTAGTTCTTGACTTACAACTGTTCACATAATGACAGTTTGAATTAACAACAGCCTCTGAAAAAGTCAGTCATAACCTAATTCAGACACATCTTTTTCTCCTCCTACGGTCATGTGATCACAGTTTGGTCACTTTGCAATGACTGGCATTTCCAACCAGTTACAGCATCTCACATTCATATGGTTGCAATTTGTGATTTTTTTTGCCAGTTTCCAGAAAAAAACAGCATTAATTATGTTGGATTTGAATATATGACCACTTGCCTCAACTTACAACCATTGTAAACATGGTTGTAAAATCAGTTCTGTTCATGTAATAACTCAATATATGATTGCATCCATTTATTCAAAAATTCTTATCCCAATTGTGGTTGCAAATTGAGGTTTGCCTGTGTGGTCAAGATGGCAGTTACAGTATTGTGATTAAAATTCTGCCCTTTTATACATGTGTGTCACACCAAATCTGATTCAAAAGGGGTGGGGACAGGGATTAGAATGCTATAATTACCATCTTGATGCCCCTTTGCAGGCAGTGCTGTAAGTTAACATTACTGCTAAATATTTGGACAGAACTGTCATTTAAATGTCCCTTTCTCCCAGTCCTAGGAAGAAGGCAATGGCAAACTGCTTTTGGCAAAAACCTTGGCAAAAAAAACCAACCCTGCAGGGAGTGTGCAGGTAGTCTCCAAGAATCAGATGTGATCGAACGGAAAAAGGGAAAAGGCCATATAAACGCAGGATTTCAGAGATTAAATCTTACTGCTATATGTCTGAATACAGATTGTAATATGGATGTCAGGGGATTAAATATTTTCCCCTATGTGGCCTCAGTGGTTATTATAATATGGAAATAAGTAAAATAGCTATTTGTTGGCAGTGAAATGAACTTTGGGAAGTGTTATTTTGCTGCACTTTTTAAGGAGAAAAGTAAAATTTGCCAATAATCTAAATAGGGCTGTTAAAACAAACTGCAAAATTCTAGTTTACTTAATGTAAGTTATAATTACTATTGGTAGATAGAGTCAATTAGCAATAAGCAACTTGGAGGCCTCCACTTCAGCTCTACCAGCTGCAGGCAGACTATGGGAATTGATGGTGAGAACAACCGTCTTAATTTTTCTGAAAAACACAAGTTGTCTTTCAATGGTGGGAAAAAATAGCAAGAAATCAGCTGTTTGCTTCAATGTTATTAACATATATATTATTGTATATTATCTATAACAATATTAAAGCTAGATCTATAACTGTTAATTATTTCCAAGTTCTCTATATAATTCATGAAAAAAAAAATGAAGAAGGCCCATTTGGCCAAAAACTTGTCCAATAGTTCCCATAGAATTTGAAAATTTACTTCGGTCCTATGATGTCTAACAAAGCACTATTAAACCAATATATGAACATTTATTTGAATTAATATGAGAGTTTAGTAACTTACACTTAAGTTCACTCTAATAGTAAACTTTGTTACAGTTAGGCACGGGCCCCATAGCTTCTTTGTGAAGACAGGGAGAGAGCATAGCCCCACCTGAACCATTACACAAATTTCTCACAATTCAACCCAAGACATTATGGACCATGATTTATTGCTAGCAATCTCCTTTATGCTTTGTCAGGACAGCATCTCATCCTGTGAACATAGAAACTTTGCAGGGAAAATACATTGTTCTTTTGAAATTAAATTGTTCTCTATTTAAAAACAAGATACTTCCTTCCTTTTGATCCTCTACAAAATAACTGATGAGAAATGAGCTTATTTCAGGGCTTAAGTTTAATTTGCCTTTATAAAGTACAGCAAGTAATCTCCCTAGTTTAAAAGATACTTACATATAGCTAAAAAATAACAAAATGTGTTTCTGCCCCTAAAGTTTCTTGAGCTTCATTAATTAATTAATGAAATGTTTGAAAAAAAATTTGTCCTGTTAATTTACTTCTTGGATGAGAATCAATGGCCTTACTATTCTGCCATATCAGCTTTCCAAATATCAGCACTGTGCTTTTATTACCCAGGACACAATGGATTGTATGTTGTGGAATGAAACTCAGTCTGGCAACAATTCCCTTAAATTAAATATACACATTACTTGGGGAAAGAGGCTTTTATCTCTTCTATGAGAAATAAAATGCAATAGCTGACTATGTAGCTGATGTATGAGTTTTAACTAACATTTAAGTTAAGAGCCTTAATTGCAACTCTAGTAGTACTGTAAATCATTTTCCCAACTTGGCACTTTCCAGAGATTTTGGTTGCCTGGTCACAAAATGAGTAAGAATGAAGAATCATTCAGTCTATAAATAAAAAGACAGGATGTAATTGCTTTTCCAACATTTTTTCCTTCAATCTCATTTCAAGTAATCTAGTTAAAAGGGCTACTTTCCAATAAACAAACCACTAATTTTGCACGAAAAACTGAATATGACTATCAACTATGCAAATGCTAAACTGAACTCATCCAAATTTGGATGCCCGAGTATAATAAAAGCAGAGCTCGTAAGTTTTTCTTCTAGCTGATAATAATCAAGGAGAAAAAAATGGGCAGCATGGGACTTGATGAGTCACATTATGGAAAATATTTTGGTATTTTTACATCACATTCTCCCTAATGAAAGAGCTAGCTCTGATGTAATTAGTAAAATACAATAATATTAGTGTGAAAAACTAATGAAATAGGAAGGCTTGCACACCTCCTGAAGTATCTAAACATAGCAACAAAAATGTCTTATTAGAGCTCACTTCCCCAAAGAAAGAGAGAGATCTTGGAGAAGGAGCTTGCATAGTAATCAAAATGAAAAACAAATGAGAAATGTTTTCACAGCAAGAGCTGAATTCAATCAGTGAGTGAACCATCTGGAGCAAATTCTGACAAATGGGTGGAGTGATGGAGAAAAGTGCAAAATGAAGGTAATTAAATATCACTTTATGATAACTCTTCATTTATATCTAATAATGTTCCTCTTGTCATATAATTACAGGGAAGTGAAGTAGTGGAGCTGCTCAGATCCTTTTACAATTTGAGTGCATGCATGAATCCATGTGTGAGCCCCTGAATTTAGGAATGAGTCAAACTGGCAAACAACACAAAGCTGTGCAAAAGTCCTCTTAGGCACATTTGTCACCTGTTCTTTGAGTAGGAGTCATGAGTCCAAATGACCCCCACAGATTATGCACTGGGTCCATTTGGAGTAGTGCAACCCTATCCAGTGCTAAAGATGATATAGAACTGGAAAGTCCCAAAATCCAAAGCCTCTCAGTCTTGCCAGGGTTCAATGAAGCCTGTTGTTCCCCATCTAGACTGTCCCAGTCTCCAAGATAAAATGTTCTGGGCATTGCTTAATTTGCCAGGAGCAGAACTCCTCTATGTATGGCCTCATATAGCCGTTGAATAGAAGACAAGAGAGCATTAAACCCTGTGACATCCCACCTAGTATGGGCTGAGGCAGGATCTCACCTCCCTAGTCACCGACGACGACTTAATCCTGGAAAAAGGAAGACAATAAGCCCGAGACTGTGCCACCCTGTCTCCAATCCTCTGACCCAATCCTACTATTCAAAGCCTCAGAGAAGTCAAGTAGAGCAAGGATCAACGGCCAATTCCACTCTTGTCACAGTTGATTCTAAAGTATGACCAGTGATTTCATCCCTTGATTCCATCCTGTATCAAGGTCTGAACACCAACTGAAAGGTATACAGATAATTTGTTTCTTCTTGCCTTCTAGTTAAGGTACTTCTATTATATGCTCGTGCTGGCTTTACTCTAAATTGCCTTAAGCCCATGTCACACTGCACCAACGGATGCAAAGAGGAGGTAAAATGGACAAAAAAGCTTGCCATCCATTTGAAAACGCGATGCATCCATTGTGTACTCACTGCATACGTTTTTCATACTCTCTATCCATCCAGCATCTGTCTACTATGATTTTATCCACTCAAAAAGTTTTGAGCTGCACAAAACTTTTTGAGCGGATGAAGTATCCAAAGCGTCCATTCTACATCCAGTACACATACGGGGAACATCCGTTATACGTCCGTTGTCATCCGTTACACGCCTGCTATATCCGCTAGGCATCCGCTGTGCATCCGCACAACTCACATCCGCTCCAGCGGAAAATGGACACAGGGAGGAAGTGAAACGGACGTGGAACGGACACACAGCTTTAGTAGCACGGACGTAGAAAGGATGAAAGCAGATGCAGCTCAGATATAAAGCATTAAAACGGAAAAAACGTTCGTAATATAGGGGATGTATCTCAGATATTTAAGTGATGTCTGGAGAATGGTCTGGAGGATTGCAGAAGGACACCTAGCAGAAAACCACATTTTCATAAAAGGCGGGGAGCGAATACCTGGATTCACTATTTCAGTCCAGCAGATGGTTGTGACGACCTCTTTCAGCCTTTGCTTCTCTTCCTTCCATCAGCATCCATTCTCTCGCACCCCTCATGGAATCATCGCACGCTCCTTTTGGTATCAGCACCATCAATTAACACCAGAACCCAAGCGTCCTCTTCAGGCCTCTGTTTCACCTTTTCTATGGAAGAAAAGAAAGGAGGCGGCAGAAGTGTCGTGGGTCCGACGATGTGACTCGTGAGGAAGAGCGAGAGTATGGACTCTGTATGACAAGACTGAGGTGGAGGCTGAGAACAGAGACACTGTGCATTCCAGAACTTTCATGAGGATGGCCCGCCAAGCCATGTTGATGCAAAGTTCGTAGCAGTATGCTGAGCACCAGGTTGCCAAGCGCTAACACCACCACTTCGTCCAGCCGGACCCTGGTTGAAGCGTGCTCACTGATCTGCGCTCCCTGGCCTCCAACACATTACAGAACACATGCAGTATGCGCTGGGAGGGTGCCCACAACAACCCATCAGCAAGTCTGTGGTAGAGAAGTGTGGTGGAGTCATCATCAAGAATACATGGAGGAGTCCTCCAGTGTCTCCCACTGAACAAAGGCTGGAGGAAAAGTTCCTTGTTGTTGTTTGGCTCCGGTCGGATCTCGAGAGATCATGGAAACATTCGCTCGTCATTGAAATGGACATGAAATGTGCTCTTGAGTCTTTGTGGTGGAACCTCTCTCGTCCTTTGCATTCTGTGTGACCGGTTTTTTTCTCGCCATCGGCGAATATTTCTTCTTCCTCAGCTGCCTTGATGAGGTTGTTCCTGGGCTGTTCGCCAACCTTGGCCGATTTGAGGGCCATGATTCTCGAGCTGAGGGGTTGAATCTGCCAGCTTTAAAGATTTCGCTTGCAGACGTCTTGTAGCGGAGGAGCTGGGGTCCAGTCACCTTGTGCCTTATGGCAGCTCTCCAAAAACCATGCTTTTGGGTTAATACGCGTCGCGTCCATGTTGGAGGACATGGCCCAACCAATTCAGGCGTTTCTTGCTGGTCAGCAAGGCATACATGCTGGCAACCCGCCTTGGCCAGGACGTCAATGTTTGGTTATGTGATCTTGCCAGGCTGATACGAAGGCAGTCTGCAGAGTGCAACGAAGTGAAAGGCGGTTCAGCCTGCTGCTCCTTGATGAGAGTAGAGTGTCCATGCTCACTGCCATAGAGAGGGTACTCAAAACAACTGCCCGATATACTTGACTTTGTGTGGTGCCTGGACTGGGAGGGCTGCCTGTGCTTGCTGGAACTCCTGGTACCGTAGCCTTTGGTAGGTAAGGCTGGAAGCCTTGGAAGGGCTGTGACATGCCTGGCGTGGAGGAGCAGACCTGAGCTGGGTGGGAGCAGGTTTCAGCTGTTGGCCTGGAGGGTGGTGCAGCAGCGCCGTGATCCTCTCCGTCATCAACCTGGTACTGGGAGCTCTGGGCATGTCCATGAAGGGTCTGGGTCTACATAGGTGAGGGAAGGGCTTGTCGGTTTGAGGAGGAATCTCAAGTGTACCAGCTTGAGAGGAGATCTGCGCTGTCTTGATGTGTCCCTGATCTCCAGCAGGACAGTGTGGCTCTGTCCCTCCGGTCTCCTCTCTGCCTGCTTTCTGTGGAGGTGGAGCTGGGGTGGGTGTGGGCTTTGGCGTCCTGGTCTCTGGTGCTCGCTGCTTCTTCTTGCTCCATGTGTGTGAGAGAATCCTCCACGTCCTCCGGCATAGGATGTGCAGCTGTCAGGGGGGTCTCTGTCGCGGGGCACTCTGTGGACACCTGCCCGGACACGGTCATTGTGTCCTAGCCAGAAGAGGACTGGCTGTCTGTGGGCTGCCTGAGAGTGAGGGTAGGCAGAGGGGCTGCTCCTCGGTGGCAGACCTCACCCTCCAGGAAGCTGCACTTTGCCATGACATAGCTCTCCTGGTCAGTGAGCTTGACCACGGCCTGGCCAGACTTTTTCAGGTGCAGCTTCCCATACCAGGTATGCATATGCTTCTACCACCCGAGGAGGACATCAGCAGTGTAGCCCAGGCTCTCCGCCTTCTGTCTCCACGCTTCCTGCTTCCGCTTGGTGTCTCGATAGAGCCTGTGGCCCTTCATCCATATGTACTCATTCTCCCTCAGCCACTCCAGCACCTCCTCTTCATGCTCCTCTGCAATGGAGTACTGCTTCCTCTCTCCCTTCTCCTTGCCTTGCCTTGCCTCTTCCTCCCTCTGGCAGGGCCTTCAGCAGCAGGGCCTTCATCATCAGGGTTTTCAGGGTTTTGGGGCTGGTCCACCACAGTAGCAGGAGGAGAAGCAGCAGGAGAAGCAGCACCAGAGCAGGAGCAGCACCAGCAGCAGAGTCAGTGCCAGGGGGTGTGATGGTGGATCTATCCCTCTTGTCAGAGCTGGCAGAAGATGGCACAGGCTTCCTCTTCTTCCCCATGGTGTTCTCTCGAAGATGTGTCTGGCAGCAGGTCTTTNGATGGCACAGGCTTCCTCTTCTTCCCCATGGTGTTCTCTCGAAGATGTGTCTGGCAGCAGGTCTTTCCTCTGAATGCTGGCCCCGTGCGAGCTGCCTCCTTTTATGTCCGTGGGACTGATGCAATGCATCCTCCCTGCATGCGCAGTGAACGCTACGCATCTGCTCTGCATCCACTATGTATCCGTGTCATCCACTACGCATCCACTTCATCCGCTACACATCTGCTCTTTCTGCTACGCGTCCACTTTGCTATGCTCCCCTGGAAGCCCTGCAGACGTGCCATCCGCTTCCATCCGCTTTCATCTGCTAGGCTTCCGTTGAGCATCCATTTTACATCCGCGCTACGTCCTCCCCCCGTCCATTCTTTTCCGTTCTCTTTTTGCAAATTTTTGCCCCTTTTGAGAGCGGATAAGAACAGATGGAGCCACCCCTGGATTTTTGGCCATCTGCTGTGTCCTTTTACATACGTTTTGCATCCATTGGGTGATGTGACCTAGCCTTTAGTACCTCCCTTGATCTTGATTGTATCCATCTATTAATGCAATTTAGGATTGCACTGACTTTTTTGGCTACTCATCAGCTGCACACCCGAAACCTTGATACTACAAATCACCTCTGCAATTGAATCATTTATACACAGAGGTGTATGTTGTGCCTGCCTTTTCTGAAATTGACAATGATCTCTTTAGTTTTTCCTACATTTAAAATGAGGCTGTTTTTATTATACCAGTTCACTGGTATAAGTTCAATCTACCTCACTGCGATAAGTATTCTCATTATCATCCTGAATAAGACCCACTATTGTTATATCATCCACGTACCTCACTCTGTGTAGAGTTTTCAATTCCCAGAATTCTTGTTGGCTGGGGAATTCTGGGAGTTAAAATTCACACATCTTAAAGATGCTGAGGTTGAGAAACACGGTTCTAACCTAAATATCTCCACAATCTGTAATCACAATCTCCAAATGTAACATTATACACAAAACCCCAGTTGTTAGGAAGTAATCTGTCTTTCGCACCATGTCTTTGAATAGGGCCATCCTCAATCTGATACAAATTTTCATTTATCTGATGAATCATAAAAAACTATTCAACCGAAAAATAACCCTTTCGGGGTTTTGTTTTTTAAAGTCAGACCATTTTTCTAACAAAAAGAAACAAATCAAAAAACCTGAGCAGGTTAGAAAGGCATTCAATTTGCCTTGATATGCCACCTAGAAGGATGAGATATAATAGAGACAAAAGTGAATTTCTTTATTTTGGAAAGACAGATCAAATATAGAGGTATGAGATGCAAAATATCCCTTGGCTTGGAAATGTTTAATTGCAGAAAAGACCTTGGGGTTGGAGCTGATTGCCAATTGAATGAGTCAGCAGTGTGATTTGATGGCAAATGGTGTTTTAGGATGGATGAACGAAATAGTTTCCAAGTTACAAGCAATACTTGTCCTGTTTTATTCTGCTCTGGTCAGTCCCAGTGTTCTGGCCTGTCAGCTGCCGGCCCCTCCAGCACAATGGAAGGCTGAGTCAACTGAGAGGATCTAAAAGCTGGCAGTCTGCAAAATTAGCCTGCAATACTGCATTCTCACCAGTGTGCCACCAGGGCCCTTTTATGTCTTGTCTTTTACTTGTCTGGACCAATACCATGATCTTCATGACGCCTGAATGAAAGCAAGTTGAGGACTCTTGCTACCATGTGTCATGCCCTTGTTAGAGTTGGACTCTGAGGGAAAGGAGGAACAGACAACAGGGAGTAGAGGTGTGGCTCCAGAGGTTGTAGAGGAGGCTGGGGAGGGGCAGAGGCCAGCTGGGTAGTCAGAGAAAGAACCAGACCCATCCCCTCTTCATCCTAGCACACGCAGAGAGGAATGGAGAAGGAAACAACTTGGCTTATGAGAGAGGAAGCGGCTATGATCCCTCTCATTGGTTGCAGCTGGAGAGAATAGTATATAAGAGAGACAGTTGAAACACAGCACTGCTAGAAGCAAAGTGTGTGTTATTTTGGGCTGAAGTTATCTTGGTTGGTGTACTTCCAACAGACTATGCCTTGTTATCTCCTTGAAGTTGGTAATTAGTCATCCTGGTCCATTGTGGAAATTCCTTCATTGTAGTTTGTTTTAGTTTTTTATTTCACCTCTATCTGCATGTTAAGTTCGGACTGTATTGCTTTCTTTTGAAGACTATTTTTGAATAAGTTTAGCTCCAACTGAGAATTATTGAACAGTGGGGACAAGTTGGAGGCATTAAAGGACATTTATTTCCGTTTTGGATTTTGTTCCATTTGTGTTACACTCCGGGTCACCACACTATGTCTCCCAGGGGAAGGGTCTCAGAAACCATGGTTTCTCTTTTTTTTAGAGTCACTTTTTTTTTTTACATCCATGACTATATGCTTCTGTTTCTTAATGTATGACACCATTACAAAATGCTTTGAAGTTTCTTGAAAGGTGGGATATAAATAATTATAGAACATGGATGACAAGCACTGCTGTTCTTCATGCTTATTTTCTCATGCAGGCACCTAATTCACAATTATTCTGGCAATGATGTCATTAATACATATTCTGTTTCAACACTTCCTCCTTTATTAAAAATGCTGAAGTGCCGGCTTTGGCAACAACTGGTGTGTCTCTTCCTTAATTGAGCCTAGGAGTGCACGAAAAGCTAACACCTTATCTAAAGATACATTTCCTTGCTCTACAGCAATGTCTTTTAGGTGTTACCACTGGAAAGAAAATGTTGAAACTTTGTGGGGAGATCATCCCAGGGCCATGCTTTAAAAACAACAAGAGTAAGGCCTAATATAATTCTAATATAATTCTGGATCCACTTATTTTATTCTTGGCAGCATCAGCCGTTGACTTTGATTTGAGCTTAATGAGTCAAAAAGATAGCATTTTTGTCAATAAGGTCCAGTAAGTTTCAGAATTATTTTGTATAGATTTGACTGTTTGCTTCATTTAAGCAACGTGTATCTTGTCAGTTTATGGGCTCAACTAAAGTTGAGGGTTTTTTAATTTTATTTTTAAAATAATCTTTATTAAACAAATTCTACAATTAAAAAAAATGAAAAACATATTTCCATTCATTGCAGTGCATTTGTAGTAGTGTTCACTCACTTTGACATATTCTTAAGTATGCAGAATATTACTAAATATTATTACAATTATTTTACATTGGATTTATATCATATTTTCATACATTTATGTAATTATTTACATAGTTATACATAGCTATGCTTATTCATACCATGTTATTTCATCCCACCATAACCTTTCATTTATCTCCCTATTTTGTTTCTATGTTGTAGCCAATTATACCATACATTCCAAATTTCATGGTACTAAAGTTTAGTTGATTGATCATAGGGCCAAGAAAGTCTGTACAGGTAGTCCTTCACTTACAACAGTTTGTTTAATGACCATTTGAAGTGTCGCAGTGACACTCAAAAAAGTGACTTACAACAGCTTTTCACATTTGCACTGATGGCGTTAGCTAGTTTGGGTAAGAAAATGTCTGGGTAATAAAATCACTGCAGTTGTTACAGGTAACAGATAATCAGAGTTGGAAGGGACCTTGTAGGTCATCTAGTGCAACCCCCCCACCCAAGCGAGAGACCCTACACCATTTCTGACAAATGGCAGTCCAATCTCTTCTTGAAAGTCTCAAGTGATGAAGCTCCCACAACTTCCGAGGGTAAATTTTGTTCCATTGTTAAATCATTTATACAGTCATTAAGTGAATATGGCTTCCCTATTGACTTTGCTTGTCACAAAAGATGATCACATGACCCCAGAACACTATGACTGTCATAAATGGGAACCAGTTGCCAAGCATCCAAATTTTGATCACGTGACCACAGGGATGCTGCAACTGTTGCATGTGTGAAAAATGGTCCTTTTTTCACTGTTGTCGTAACTTTGAACACCAAACAAACTATTGTAAGTCAAGGACTACCTGTACCAGTTATGAATCCATAGCCTAAAAGCCTAGTTTCAGTTGAGTACAAAACCATTCTTCACTTTCTGTCCGGTGCTCACTGGTTTGACCCACACATGAATAGTATGCACAGAAGTCCATCAATATCTGGGAAGTCTGGCTTGAAAGCAATTCCCATGCACGAAAAGATCTCATAGGTGGATCAGGGCAATGGTCCTTGAGGGAGAAATATGATTGGTTGCAAGATTTACTCAACAAATTTACTCAATAGTAACAAAAAATAAGACCGTTGCCATCGGATGCTTCTCAGAGGTGCAATTCAACTGGTGTAACAACCAGTTCGGGAAGTATTTGCTTCTTGTGTGCAGAGCATTTGCTACTGACCTTCTCCAGCAATCTCTATGTGTTAAACAGTTGGTGTGTGGCAAATGAGCCCATTTTCTTTGGCAGAGTACTCAGGCCAAGACAAGCTCCCTCAAACATGAGTGATGTTGAGCTGGCCATGCCTAGCCTGGACACGGCCACTCTGGCCCCCTGAGGTCAAACACAACCCTAATGTGGCCCTCAGTGAAATCAAGTTTGACACCCTTGGTCTCAACTGATCAGTCAAGTATTGCCACCAGCTTTCAGTCATGTTGCTGTCTGTCAACTTCAAACCGAACCTGGCAGAAGCCACTTTGTTGGTTCTCAGTTGCCACACTGTATGAGTGAAGGGAAGGAGGCTGGAATGCACTGCCAGACACAACACCGATCTATCTCGTGGGAACCAAGGTCATCTCCACAGGCATCAGATGAGAACGGAGAGCAGTGCCTAGGGAGCCGGCCAATTAACCTAATTGGACAATGTGGCCTGTGGCACTTGGGAAGGGGATCCTTATTATTTTAATTATACTGAAACCCCAGGAAATATTCAGAGTTGGTTCTACATTTAATCATACTAATATGATTTGTCCAAGAAAGAAGTTCTTTGAGAGGGATCTGAGTGTCAGAGTTCTGATTTGCTTGGGCTCATTAGTCGGAATCTTAACACTATCCAATAATAGTAGAATCTGATAATCATAGAATTACAGAATGCAAGAACAGGTTTTCTGGATGAAAACAAGGAGCCTCTAACCAGCTGTATACACCTCACAATGCATAAAAATTATTTATAGGCATGTCCCTTTGCACAAAAGCCCATCTCCATGAACCAATATTGACTTTCAGGAGTGTCTGATAAAATTGCTAAGGATGCCCACATTATAGCATCACTGAAAAAGAAGGACATATGTGGAGACCCAGACATATCATTTTGTCTTCTCTTTCCATTATCAACTGGAGATCATGTTTTATTGCACCGAGTTGTTGGTGCATCGGCTTCTGGAGGCTGAGCTGCTGGCACAGCATGTTTGCAGAATTGACTTTAAGTTATGGGATGTAGTTCAGTTAAGGGAACCAGTCCATCCACAAGAACTTTAAATCTAGAAAGCATAGTCCATATTTAGTACTGTGAGCACGTACTCTTTGGGCAGATGGGTATACATTCAACTTGCTAACCATCTGCAAAATAATTTAAAACATCATTTTCTCATAACAGCTGCATTTACTGATGGTGCTGGAAATCTTTCTCTCTAACCTTAACACTTTAGTAGACTCCAGAGGGGCACAAACAACAGTGAATGCAATCATTTTATGGGGGAAAAAATTCTTTGTTCCTACTATAAAATAAAATTGTGCTGGCTGTAGTTTTCCCCATGTGATGATTAGATGAACATTTACATTTGTTCTGCCCTTTAAGCAATCATGTGGCAGGTTTCCTGGACAATCCATTTGCACAGAAGTAATAGAAGTGCTGGCCCTGTGCATGGAATGAGCTTGTGGATTCCTTTGAAGTTTGAGCAACTGCAGCCACCTTGGATCTGCCACAGCCCAGGTCGGAATGGTAGTAATAGTAGTTGAAACCAGGACCGTCTGATGGGGATGGCACATCTCCCTTGGCATATTTGGAGAGGCTAGGGGCTGAGGACGATGCTGTCCCAGGCCCCTCAGCAGTGGTGGTAGGTTGGTTGACCAGATAGATCCCTTCACAGACCCAGGAGAGGATCGGCTGCTGACAAGCAGTGGGACTGATGGGAAGCAGATTCCCTCTGATGAGAAACAGCTGCCTCCCCCTACTCGATCCAAGAACACAGAGAGCAGAGCATAGGTCAGCCCAGAGAAGGACTGCAAGGCTACTCAGGAGGTCACCCCACACCTCCTCACAAGGAACACCGGGAGCGAAACAACTTAAGGAGAAGTGTTCTGGCCAAGGCTTCCTAGACCGTAATTGCGCACTCACTTATTTTAAAAACAAGTCTTATTTTATTCCAATGCTGAGAATTGTCTTCATTCCCAAATGGAATTAATCTCAAACAGTCCCTTGAGATAAGCACCCACCTTTCTTTCCTGTGAAGTGCTGCCAATAACAGAAATGTCAAATGTTCTAGAAAAAAACAACTGAAGTACAAAGTGCTTCAAGGGTGAATCTGAACCGAATGAACTACTTTGCTTCCTGTAAAGCATTCGTCATTGAGGTCTGACTTTTATCCCTTATGAGAGGGGCAATCACCTCCCAACCTTACTCCTAAGTCACCCCTTCTGCTTCAGCTGCTCTCGCCTTCTAGCAGCTCTGTGCACACGCGCACTGGGAACAATCTCCCCTGGTCCTCTGCCTCACTGCTGCCAGACTCCAGAAGCTCTGGAGGCAGATGGTCCTGGCCCTATCCCTGCATCGGACGCAGGACCCTTGTCCAAACCCTCTCCAAACTCCCTGACTGGTCCCCGTTCTTCCCCACTGTCCAATTCCACTTCCGTCTACACAGGCTGCTGGCGAACCACAACAAGAAGCTGTGGGAAGTTAGTGTTTGCCAGGAACAATTGCTTTGGTTTACATTCTCCCAGCTTTGACTCATGCCTTGTGCTGTGGACCATCAGCTTCCAGCAGAGCTCGCAGCAGAGTTACATGAGGAGGAGGCTGAGGGAAGGCCTAGGCCTTCCATCCTCTCCCAGATATGATTTTTTTGTGTGTTAACATAAGGCACACTGTGTCCACTCATATCTGTCATTCTCGGGTCAATACAAGAGCTTCCATGACCAGTGGGGGAGAATAAAATGTAAACAAGTGAAATTTGAATTCCAAAGGGAACCTGTTAGAAGTGTATTTTGTATCCTTGATTTGTGATTTTTTTTTTAAAGACCCTATCTGACACATATATGCAGTTTTTAAATGGCAGTCATTTGAAAGTGGCTTCTTCAGTGATTTATTTTTTAAGCATTACAATCCAAGCTCCTATGGAGGGATGATTTTGGGTAGCTGCTCACCTAAATACTGACCAGATCCAACTGAACCGAGCATGCTAAGTTCAGCTAGAATTGACTTAAGGGCATATGGAGCTGGATTCTTTCAGAGCTTGAAAACTTTAATTCGACTTTTTTCTCCCCCAGGCGAAACACAAGTTCTCATGTGGGCTTTCTCCAGGTTAACCACATTGGCGCTGGTTTCCTTCTGATATAAACTGTGACAGAGTTTGGTGGGTGAGCTGAATGTGCCCCACTGTGTGCTCAATGGCTTCTATCATGAAATGAGTGAAAGCTTCAGTGTTTCCCTGATCTATTTATGTTCTCCTAATGCTTATGCAACTGCCTTCCTGTGTCCAAAGCAGTGCAAACGAAATCCACCTTTGACAATCCAATCATGAAAGCTAAAAAAACCCAACAGTTTTTAACAGAAGGGGCAGCTAAAAAATAAAAAGCCTCACCCCATGTTCCTTCTAACCTGAAAAAGTTTGGACTTGAGATAATGAAATCAAAGGCTTTGCATCCTGTGAACATAAATTGCTGTACACGTAGTCCTCAGCTTATCACAGTTCATTTAGTGACCATTCAAAGTTACAATGGCACTGAAAAAAGTGTCGTACAACCATTTTTCAATGCAGCATCCCCCATGGTCATGTTGTCAAAATTCATATCCTTGACAACGATATTTGAGATAAGAGAATCACACATTAACAAAGTTGGAAGGGATCTTGAAAGTCTTCATGCCCAACCTCCTGGTCAAGCAAGAGACCTTCTACCGTTTCAGACAAGTAGTTGTCCAATTTCTTCTTGAAAGCCTCCAGTGATAGAGCACCCACAACTTCTGAAGGCAAGCCCTTCCACTGGTTGATTGTTTTCATCTTTAGGAAATTTCTCCTTACTTTTAGGTTGATGTGTCATCTTCAAAGCCATTTTCCTAAGTGTAGACCCAGTGAATCTGACTAGATATGGCTTAAAAGTGAAAATCCAAATCCCGTAAAAGAATTGGATTTGGATTTCAATTAGATTCCAGTGCTTTTAGAGATTTGAGTTAATGCTGTATGATTTTTAATCTGGAACATAGCAATAGCACTTAGACTTATATGCCACTTCACAGTGTTTTTACAGCTCTCTCTGAGCCATTTACAAAGTCACCATCTTGCCCCTAATGATCTGGGTCCTCATTTTACCCACCTCAAAAGGATGGAAGGCTGATTCAAGCTTGAGCCTGGTGAGATTCAAACTGCCAAATTGCAGGCAGTCGGCAGAAGTAGCCTGCAGTACTGCACTCTCACCACTGCACCACTACAGCTACACCATAAAATTATATTAAAACATGTTTCATTTATTATTACATCTACATCACATTTTGGAAACCTAGACATTACAGTTGTTGCACAGATGCCATTCTATCTGTCTCCATGACCACTCTATCATGTTGTCTTCTATGGCCAGCCTTAGCAATTTTGCCAGTTTACTACTTATGACACACAGTTTCATTTTTTTTCTTTATGCAGCTTGCATTGGTTGCTGTTGAATCCTTGATTTCATAAAGTTTGTAATTCATATTATTCTGCTATATGTTCTGTTTCCTATCTATGGCTAAGCTTGTATTTCTACAATTTAATGTTGACTTAAGAATTCTTTGCTTATATCTTCAGTATTCAGGTTTGCTTCTGACCACAGAAGAAGTTATGTGATTTGAAATTCCCAGATGCTAGTAACTTTCTTCCGTGGGCAAAAATTTTAACAGAATAACAAGGTTGGAAGGGACTTTGGAGATCTTCTAGTCCAACCCCCTGCTCAAGAGGAGATTCTCTACCATTTTAGACAATCAGTTGTCCAATCTCTTCCTGGAGCACCCATAGCTTCTGAAGGCAAGTTGTTCCACTGGTTAATTGTTCTAATTATCAGGAAATTTCTTCTTAGTTCTAGGTTAGTTCTCTCCTTGATTAGTTTCCATCCATTATTCTTTACCTGGCCTTCAGGTGCTTTGGAAAATAGCTTGATTCCCACTTCTTTGTGGCAGTCCCTTAGATATTGAAAGACTGCTCTCATGTCACCCTTGTCCTCTTTTCATTAAACTAGACATACCCAACTTCTGCAACTGTTCTTCATACATTTTAGTCTCCAGTTCAATGGTGGGATTCAAACTTGTTTACTACCAGTTCTGTGGGCATGGCTTGGCTTAGTAGACATGGCTTGGTGGGCATGACAGGAGAAGAATACTGCAGAATTCTATTCCCTCCCCACCCCACTAACCTTCTTTCCAGCTCCGTTCTCCTGTGCGGGGCAACCAAAGAAGACCCTGCTGATCAGCTGGGACTCAGGAGGAGAAGAGATGGGGACAGGGACAGTCAGAGATGGGATTTGCCGCTACCTTTTCTCCAAATCTGGTCAGAACTGGCTGAATACCATCTTTGGTCCAGTCTCTCAATCATTTTTGTAGCTCTTCTCTGCATTCTTTCCAGAATCACAACATTTTTTTATAATATGCTGACCAAAACTGGATACAGTATTCTAATTTTATTTTATGAGATCTCATTTGAGAATTGGATCCCTTCATGTTGTTCAAGTTTTTCCTTTCCTTGTCTTGAGCATTGGAGTTTTGTTAAATCCAAACTCCACTTTGGTATCCTCACTATACAGCCTTACATTACTGTGTAAGGATTTAATTTCATTTAAAAAAAAAAAACTTTCCATACAAATCATCCAGTAAGCTGGGGGTATTTTTTCACTTAACTTGAACTGATCATAACCAAGTTTTGTTTTTTCCAAGATATGAATAAGGTGTACCATTGAGATAGTAAAAAGGGATGGAAACAAAGAGTCCCCTTGAGTGGTGCTGGAGAACCCTCTCCAGATGTTTATATTTCTGAAATAGTTTTTCCTTTTTTTCATAGCTTCTTTTAGAAAATTCTGGATGTTAGCATTAATATCAAAGATTTCCAAACATGTCTACATCTAACTAGGTGGGAAACATCAAACACATTTTTATAACCAATCCAATTCATTTGTTACTTGTTGCAGGGTGGTTATTTTTTTGGTGAAGTATCATTTTATCAATCCACAATCGATCTCTTTTCTTATGAATTTCCACAATTATCTTTTCATTCCAGGTGGATACAATGCATTTTTGAATGGCATTTGCTGCTATGCCAGTTAGCAGTTGAATATTGTTGGCAAGCAAGCAAATAATTGGTCTGTAATTGCTTGCAATTACATCCTTGTCCCTGTCTTTTATTATTAAAAATATTCTACCAATTTTCATCCACTCTTTGGCTTTCCCAATTTGTAATATTTCATTAAACTGACTAGCCGGTGTTTCATGGAGAGTTATCAGAGGTCTTTTTGAAGACAAAATGCATCTTTGTACTGCACTTCTTAATCTTCTTAGTTTTTTTTTTTTAATCATTTCTGATATTATGACTATATGATCAGTTTTGACCCAGCTAATGGTCTTCTCAATTTCTGTTATCCATTTTGCATCTTTCTTATGCTCTTTTGAATTATTCCAGATGTCACTTCAAAATGTTAATGTTATACCTTTATCAGAACAAGCATCTCTGTTCGTAATATTTCCCAGGAATGCTTTGTAAAACAAAATGCTCTTTTGTCCAAAACTTCTGATTTTTGCCAAAATTGATTTATTTCACCTTCATATTGTTTAATTTTCTTTGAAATAGCTTGCTTTAACTGAGATGAATTGTCTTACTGCCAAGATGAAACCGTTTCTTTTTTTTAGTTTTAAAACGAACTTTATTTGCAATGGATTAAAAAGATATAAATCTACAAGTATACAGAAATAAAAAATAGTAAACATACTAATATGACAGTGAACTTATCTCTTTCTATTACATTTGATAATAAGTTTGATAGTTCATAATAAACAATAATAAATAATAATTGGCAAGTTATAATTGGCAACCCTAACCCGAACCTTCATATTGTTTAATTTTCTTTGAAATAGTTTGAGATGAATTGTCTTACTGCCAAGATGAAACCATTTCTTGTAAACTTTCCTTGATTTTAATTTTTTCTCTCTCTCTGTTTTCTTCAAATTGCTGATAGGGGTTTATAATTTGTTGATCTTTCTTTCCAATCAAATTTTCCATTTTGGTGATTGATTTCGCTGTTTTCGTTGTATAGCATTTTATCCCCGCTCCGATGCTATCGCTGCTCGTGTGCCATAACCTAGTTGATTAGTTTCAGCCTTGTTTAAGTATTCTCTACGATCACATTGGTGTCTTCCAGAACATTTTCAGAGTTTTTTCTCTGCTTTGTCAATGATTAAAAAAACACCTTTCTTTCTTTTTCATGTATTCAGTAATGCTCAATTTTGAATCCATCTATCTGTCAGAGAGCTGAAGTTCACCAGTATTCTGTTCTCAGAAGCTAATAACATTTGATGTTGGTCTTAAAAGCTTTCATTCATTTGATGTTCTTCAGTCTCATTTGTGTTGTTATTAACCCAACAAACATTCTTTTTTTAAAATAGAAATACTTTATTGAACAAATTTATACAAATAAAGTAAAATCAAACTTTCCACTTATCGTAACTTAAAGCAAACAGGGTTCACTCATTCTGACATCTCTCAAAATATGTAAAATACTCTTTCACAATTATTACTTTAAACATATAATACACAGTTTCATCTATTTATATATTACAAATCTATTTACATATAGTACTACTTATTTGACTTTGTTTTATTAATTTCATGTCTATCTTCTAGCCAACTGTATCAACAATTCCAAATCTCGTAATATTCTGACTCCTTTTTATTTTTAAGTTCCAATGATAGCCTGTCCATTTCTGCGCATTCCAAAACTTTTTTTTATGATTGTGAAGTCAGAGGGGGAGTATTTTCCAGTTGCCATTAAAATGTGGAGTATAATATATAGTGATTTTTTACTTATCTTTTTTTTCAGAATTCCTAATAAAAATATTTCTGGTTTCCACTCAGTTTTAACTTTAGTGATTTCTTCAAGCCAATTACTAATTTTTCTGCAAAACTTTTTTGCTTTTATTTTTGTTCAATCGATCTCTTTTTTCTTCTTCATTTTTTTTTCAGTTCAATATCCATAAAACCTTTTGTTCTAAGCCCAAATATTTCTATGATCCATTCATTCCTATCCATTAGATTCTGACTTTGGATATGTACATTTCCAAATATCAAATACAGGTAGCCCTCAGCTTACAACTTAGTGAAGTTAACAATGGCACTGAAAAACTGATGACCAATTTTTGCTCTTATGATTGTGGCAACATCCCCAGAGTCACACGATTTACATTCAGATGCTTAACAACTAATTCACATTTATGACAGTTGCAGTGATCCCCTTTTGCGACCTTCTGACAAGCAAAGTCAATGGGGAAACCAGATTCATTTAACAACCAGATTACTGACAAATCAATTTGCAGTGATTTGCTTAAAAAAATGAGTTGCAGTGGTGCAGTGATCAGAATGCGGTACTGCAGGCTACTTCTACTGGCTGTCGGCTGCCGGCAGTTCAAATTTTACCAAGCTCAAAGTTGAACTCAGCCTTCCATCCTTCCAAGGTCAGTAAAATGAGGACCCAGATTGTTGGGGGAAAGAAGCTGACTCTGTAAAACCTTGTGTCAGCTTTGGAAGCCATATTAGCACCAGACGCTTCCACTCTACCACATTCCTGAGCCTGGGAAAAATGGGAGGGGGGCATTTCTTGGAGTGTATGTGGTTAGATGTAACAGCATTATTCTTCTAAGTCAAGATCATGTTATTTCTGCACCTGGTGGAGAGGACGTTCTCAAGTTGGGTTGGATGGTGATTGGGGCATGTGATGCAATGATGGGTGCAGGGGGTGGGTTTGTAATTTTTTACTTATAGCAAGGAAACCCAGAACTTTCAGATTTGGGATTTCCCAGATGTGCCAGTTTACTATTCTAATAAAAGGAACCTTGGAGAGGGTGTCTGTCTCGGAGTTATTTGTAGGAATATAGGTTTTCTGGAACACTGACAACATAATTTTAATACTTGCTCTGTTGAGGCAGCCGAGGATTGCTTTGGCTTCCTTGGAAGCTGCAGCACACTGTTGGGTCATATCTAAGTAAGAGTTCTCTAGGACACCAAGATTTTTCTTACAGCTGCTACTGTTGAACCATGTAGTGCCTATTCTATACCCATGCATTTGGGTTTTGCTGGTTAGGTAACATGCTATGGTAGTCATGTGACTCTCAAACTCTTCAAAAGAGGTTAAGTTCCACCTTTAGCCAAGCCCTAAAAGAATTTAGTTTTGTATCATTTGCCTTGAATTGAGTTTTAAAATATTTTTGCTCTTGGGCATGCTTCAACGATATTTTTTATTTTGTTTTTAGATCAATCCCTTTTCAGGTAATAAGCCCTTCCTGATTTGTATATTGTCATCAATGCTTTGGGGCAAATAGGTTGGTCCATCAGTATTTCAGTGAATAATGATATTTAAGTGAATAAAGGAGAAAACCTTGCAGAAAATAAACCATGATGAAAAGAACAAGAAAGAATTGAAGGGATAACTGTGGAAAGATTCCAGATTTTCCCCTGAAGGGTGAAAGGATCAAGAAATAGGAAAGTGATTATAACTAATTACATATATGTGCAAATGTGTTGGGAGATGCCTTGGGAGCCAGAGTTTTGAAATATTGCACACCAGGGAGAGATAATTCCATTTATTTTAAGGGCAAGAATGTAGTTACCTTTGGAATTGATATAGATCCTTTCCCCCAAAAAACCCTCTTTGTTAAAAACGGCTCCTTGGTACAGTGAGAAAAAATTCCATTGGAGTCACACTTGAAAATTAAGGAGCTTCTCTTCTGCACTTCTAAAAGAAGTCTAGCCTTTTAAATTTTTCTCATCTTTGTTAATCAACATATCCTCAATGTTCTTTTTCAAATATTCTCTGATTTTAAATAAAATAGCAATGAGAATTGTGCCTGTAGTAGTACTTTTACTTTAATTGGGTTAGTTAACCTATGGTGCATTCCGTCCTTCCGTCCTTCCATCCTTCCTTCCTTCCTTCCTTCCTTCCTTCCTTCCTTCCTTCCTTCCTTCCTTCCTTCCTTCCTTCCTTCNTCCTTCCATCCTTCCTTCCTTCCTTCCTTCCTTCCTTCCTTCCTTCCTTCCTTCCTTCCTTCCTTCCTTCCTTCTTGTGGTGGGATTCAATTTTTTTTTTACTACCAGTTCTGTGGGCATAGCTTGGTGGGCTTGGTGTGGCTTGGTGGGAGCAGCCCACTAACCTGCTTTCCAGCTCTGTTCTCCTGTTCAGGGCAACCAAAGAAGACCCAGCCAATCAGCTGGGACTTGGGAGGTAGAGAATAGATGAGGCGGGGCCAGTCAGAGGTGGGATTTGCCGGTTCTCCAAACTACTCAAAAGTTCTGCTACCAGTTCTCTAGAACTGGTCGTAATCTGCTGAAGACCACTTCTGCTTCCTTCCTTCCACCTCTTCTCTCCACTCCTTCCCTACCTTTATTTCTCCTTTCTAAATCTCCTCTCTCTCCCTCCCTCTCTCTCTCTCTCTCTCTCTCCCTCTTTCTTCTCAGCCTATTTCCTATTATTCTCCTTTCCTTCCTCTACTTGGATTTCCCCTTCCTTGATTTTAGAAGTTCTTGGTCATTAGTATTTCCTTAAAAAGGTAACCGACTGGAAAACACTCCCCTTTTCTGCCATTCTATGGAGTGAATATTTTGACAGCTTTTCCCCCTTAGAAGCTAATGTGTTTGTGAATATTTTGCGCCGCCATCCAGCTCAGCACTCAGTAGGTGAATTTTCACTGTGGAAAGCACAAGACCATACATATATTCAATAATTGGGCCGTTTTGCCTTGACCGCTTCCTCATGAATGGAGGGATATCTTTTCAAGCGCAGGAATGTCCAAGTTTATAGTCAGTGTAATGCTCAAAATTGTACCCTTAAATATAGTTTGGAAAGGCACTGTGGTTACAGACAGAGAGGCTCTGAAGAGATGGCAACCTCTCTGCCTTCTTGTAGGCCTACAATTTGTGTCGAAACCTGTTTCCAATGCTTTGGAGATTTCCGTGAAAGGAGCCAAAATGTTTAAACCAAACTGGATAAGATGATATATGTGCCGTGAAGTTCTTTAGAAGTCTAAATACTCAGGCTGATTGGTTGAAACCTGATTCATTTGACAGATAATTTCTTGAGAGCCTTTGATAGGAAGCTTCAGCAAACCAGAAACTCTGTTCCTCACCTCCTCTGGCATTCCTGGGTGGTCTGCCTCTGCCCCCCTGAGAGGTTTAATTTATTATTTTTTTTCCTTTAAAAAATGTAAATAAGAAAGAGGAAAACTAGGACGAGAGAAGAGGCTGACTGCAATTTCAACAAGCCAGCCAGTTCCTCACAAGCAAAGAATATTGATGGATACTAAAGGTACTTTAAAACAAATGCTTTCCAAATATTTTTTGTAAAAAAAAAAAAAAGGAGAAAAAGTTAAGTACAGATCAGCTGCTGGGTTCTTGCCAGCAAATTGAATTTCTCCCCCCTCTTTTTTTTTTTTAAGCTGACATGATGCACCTCCTGGGCTCACATCAATTACCTTTTGACACCTGGAAGATGATTGATGAGCCGCCTCAGGCGCTGGAGTCTACTTTTGTCAACTACTCATAATTTATACATCTTATCTCCGTGCAGAACAAAAGCAAAGGACAGTGCCGGCATTGAAGGAGAAGAAGAAACAGAGGGAAGGCGGGAGGAGCACTTGAGTTGCCAGGATGAGGAGATAATGCTGATGACTGACTTTGCAGCTCCCTTCCTCCCATGGACTTCCTTCTGCCATGGCAGCTTGAGTTCAGGAAGGGGGTTTTGCCCACTTTCCCTGCTAGAAAAAAAAACGGCTGACTGCAAAAAACACAACCCTGGCTCCAGTTACATTTTAATTACACTCCTATCTGCACGACCCTCTGGAGTGCGATGTTTGCAGTGACCTTTTGTTAATCAGCATTCTCAAGGCAGCCCTGTTAAGCACTCCTGACAGAGATTGATAATTTTATACAGTGGGGCTCTCTTTTAAAAGCTTTCATTAGCAAACATTACGGAAATCTGATACACGCACACACACAGACACACACACACTGTGATCCATCAATTATTTGAAATAGGGAAGTATCCTGGGTGGATGAAGGTGAACCTGTTTTTCACCACAAGTCTAGTTTGAGTGGGATAAAATCTTAACTGCAAGTTGATAAGCATAGGTAGGAGTCAAACTAAGTCTAATTGGAACAGAGTTTCTTGTATTCATCATAGATTACATTGGTAACATGTAGTAAACGTCATTGCTTAGGCCCCCCTGCCCTTTCTTTTTATCATTTCCCTTTGAAGTCTGAGTTTGTCTAAAAAGAATTAATGGAGCATCCCCTTTTCTAACAAGAAATTGGCAATGCAGACTGAATTATGTTCTTCCTCCTTTTCTGTTGCGACTACCTTCTCTCTTCCTTCTCCATCTCCTTCTTTGTCTTCTCCATTTTACTCTGGACACAGATCAGTCCAATATGGTACCCAGTTAGTTCTGAAGGTCTTCCTTTGTCTCAAATGGGATTCTTATTTTTTTGTTTTTCATGAGCATGAAATACAGAAATCAAGATGGACTCTTCTCTAGTGATTCTTTTCATCAAGTCTTTGAATTTTTTAAAAAAAGTTTTATCTTCCCTATTGGTACTTCCAATCTGATTCCACCACACCTAGTAAGTACAGTTTATTGTTCTCATAGTCCAAAGTATTGGCAACCATTTCCCTCAACACTACCATTTAAAGCCATCATTTTTTTGAAAATTGGGAGGTTGGCAGTTAGAGACGCAACCAGAGGATGGGATGAACTCCCATTCTTGTCCCAGCTCCTGCTTACCTAGCAGTCTGAAAGCATGCAAATGCAAGTAGATAAATAGGTACCACTTCATTGGGAAGGTAACTGCATTCATGTGCTTCAGCATATAGCCATGCTGACTATTAAAGTGTTTCTGGTTCCCTTGGATAGGAAATAGAGCTGATGAAACAGGTATATTTCTTCACCTGAGGGGCAAAGATCTAAATACTACTGGATAGGGAAAAACTTGTATCTCTATGTTTTAAAGCACTGGTCATCAAACAGTGGGCCGGGGACCACTGAAGATCCACAAGAAAATGTTGGTGGTCCACAGAGAAATGTCACCCCACAAAGCAATTAATCCAGGCTGCACAGGAACACAAGGCTGCGCCATCTGCATGGCCCGCAGGAACACAAGGCTTGCGTTGCTTGCATTGCAAACAACACAGGGTAGTGAGGGGAGGAGGAAAAGGGCAGAAGGGGGAACTTTCCCCATGTACCTCACCTGGCCACCAGGCTGCTCCTTTCCACTTCTTTCTTCTTCTGCTTTTGGCTGCATGGAAGGAAAGCAGCAAAAGTATTTCTTTCTTTCCCCCAAATTGGGCCAGAAATGAGTCTTTGGATCCTGCAAAGCATCCTGCTCCAAGAGGTTGTGTCAGCACAAGTCTCACAAAGACTCATTTCTGCAGAATTTGGGGGAGAGAAAGAAAGACTTCTGCTGCTTTCCTTGCATGAAGCCAGAAGTCTCTCTCTCTTCCCCCCCCCCCCCCCCC